>JAYJMG010079972.1:0-16643 GCA_036873935.1 Stomotoca atra
ATAACTCGAACTCTCGCTATCTCGAACTTTTTTCCCGGTCCCCTCAGAGTTCGAGATATCGAGAGTGTACTGTATAAGCTAGCGTTCGACAGGGGACAACCTGACGTCATCACATCAGTGTATTGCCGCTTCAGCGAAGAGGTGCAAATAACTGACGTCATTGCGTTGCACCCCTAAATTTTTTCTCCTTATGGTATCATCATCTTTGACGTCGCATTAAACTTAAATGATGGATTGAAGCGAAGAACTCTTTTCGCTTGCGAACATAGGGTCCTCGTCCCCCGCCCCGTAAGCCTTCTATTACTGGTTCTCTAATGCATTCCTGAATCTTGGAAAATTGTACAAAAGCGCAACCTCGTTCCTAAGACCTATTATCCATTTTGATAAACTGGCATGGTATTGTCACGAAGGTAAGGAATTAACACTTTATTAACATTATACTCTTTAGTGTGTGAACGAATTTCTTTACCTTATCTTCTGCAGCGATCCGAGTGTAATACAAAAAGATGCTTGCAGTCTTTCGTGAGCTATATTTTCTTATGAGATTTCAGAAGTTAGATTTAGTAAGCACTGACTGTTGGAAAAATCATTTTTTCAAAAATTGAATTAATGGCTGCCAAAATTATTGACAAACTCAATTGAAAAACATTTACCACATAAAATATTCTAAAAAGGCTTGAAATTAACAAAAAACGAAACTTTAACATTTGACAGATACGATTTTTCTTTTTCATGTCGCACGTTCTTCAACCAATATTATTCACACTTGCAATATTTTTTTCGCTTAACTAATTAATTGTTCATGAATAAGAATGAGTATGATTAAAGGAGAAGCGAACCAACTGTGTATTTCAAGGGTTTTTTTATGAACAATTTTTGTAGTAATCGCGATGTGGTTTTTGTGATGTTTTTCTAAATTTTCTCAGCATTATTTTTTCAAGCTAAATTTTATTCTTTTAACAAACAAATTATATTAATACTTAGAACCAACCTCGTTCCCAGGACCCCTTCACGCTTCTTCGTTTTGTTAGAGCAAGGAAGAAGACCCTGGCTCAGACCGGTCATTTCTTGCAATCTCATTGGCTAATATATTTACTTAATTTATGCGAACTATGCAAACAAACTTCCGATTAAAAATAATTAGTAATGGTAGCACGAGTGCTGGCTGGTGAAGTTTAGAAAAAAACATCACTGTTCAACCTGTTAAACTTTCAGAAAACATCAGTAGAGAAATGACGAAAGAAGTTTTCTAGCAAAGTTATTTTTATACTACAGAGTGACCATGACACAATTCATCGCAAATAGCTGGTTAGCTATCTAACTATATATTTTTTTTGTGCATTATGATTTGTATTACCATAGAAATATAATATGTCTATGGTATTACAAACTTAACGGGTGTAAAAAATGCATCGTTTTATTGATGTGCAGCAAACTTTCATTCGTTTTATTGCTGTGCAGCATACAAATTGCTTTTTTCTTCCTACATTATCATATTTTTATTTTGATCTTTGGAGTAATAACATACAAAATAGAAAATGAGTAACAAAACTTGCAATACACGCTTTTCTTTTTATAAGAATGGTGTTTTTTTCGTTTCAACATGGATATTCTTAACTTTTGGGCAAATATCATCCTAATATATTCTTAGCATATTCTTAGCACTGTGGCAACCCTCAGGGAAGATCTCATCCTAGTTATTCTGATAGAGTATATTCTTAAAGGCAAACTGGTGTAAATGTTCCTAGGGTTGATGTCGCAAAAACATTACTTAGCCTAATGTAACTGACGAATGGACTGAAAAACAGACAGATATACTTTAACCACCTCAAAAGATTTTGTAGGGAATATTAATAAAAGTGAAAATGCAAACTTCAAAATGAAACCTAAGAAATGACATTATTAACATCAAAAATCAATAATAACACAACATAACATAACAACAGTTCACACTACTACTTGCACTTCAGCAGAGCCCATTTCGTCCTCTGGGATATAATCATCGGTACCGTCGAAAATTCGAATGTTTTTATGACGTGAATGATTTTTTTTATAGAATCATGAAAAAGTGAAAATATGAGTTTTTGCTTTTTGGTTATTCCATAGAATGAATATTCTTACAAAGTGTATTCTTAACTTTGTAAGCAAAAGTTCAAGATGAGCATATTCTTAGGATATTCTTAACTTTTTGTTCCATTTCATCTTCAATATTCTTATAAAGTATATAAAAATATACTAAAAAGAAAAGCGTGTATTTCTATAAAACTCAAAGACGGCAAAACAAAACTTAACAACAGCTAACCGCATATAAATATGAAAACAAAGAAAAAGAGCAAGACATAACAATGCTATAAAACATGTTAGGATCCATGCGACAGCAAAACACCAGGGAGTCGATTGACTTAAGTATATATATTGTAACAAGTAAAGTACATTGGCAACAAAACAACACTAAGAAAAATTTATAATCGCAAACCGAATTCAGACACAAGTTGCAGCTTTTGTGGCAAAGCTATTACTGATAATAATGTAATTTCTGTATTTTCCAAGTCATGTGCAGAAAATTGATATGCATTTAAAGCAAACTTGTGTTCCCATGCCCAAAAATTGGTGCGTCATGTCATAAACTCGTGAGAGAAGTACAAAGTGGGACTGCCTGGGTTTCGAACCCATATTTCCGTACCTGCTGCAAATCAATCCTACAATGGTTTAGGAAAGCAGTCCAGGTTTGTGATACTGAACTTAACTTAAAACATTTTGTGAAACAAATAAAATAAACAATTTTTTGTCACCATCAAACAATGATTAACACTATCCAACTGGCTGGTTAAAAACATAAAATTCCAACCTAACTTGCATAAACTTGACTTTCAACTTAAACTACGACTTCTCCGGCTCCAGCAAATCTATAGAAGCAATGAGTATGGCTTTACCTAGCAAATAAAAAAGCGTCTGACAACACCATAGAAAATGATGACACAAAAACACAAAGACGAAAAATCCAAAACTATAACAAAAAACTTTGAAGCTGAGTAAAGCAATATTATTGAATAATTATTTATATTCCCCTATAATTGGAAGTAATGAAAGAGTGCTTTAAAGTACGCAATATTATACAAGAACTGCTGGCAATATTTTGCTAATGATTCTAAAAGGGTTGAGATCCTGTACTGGAGCAGAAACTACAGAAGATAGCAATGATTTTTGTTTCTAACAAGACTCGAAGAGAATTCATAAAAGCAACCTATGGTTTAAGGAAATGAGTTGCAGAATTATTTGCCGTTGTTAAAACGTTGTCATTTGGTCGCTATGCAACGTCGTTTCCCCTAAGTTGCTGCGACGTGAGTTTACTGACGCAAAGGTTTGAATTGCCGTCAGGAAACAACTTTGCTGCAATGTTGTATCATAGTCGCTATTGCAACGTTGACGTCACAACCTAAATACAACCAAAATACAACGTTGCTGCAACGTCGCGTGCATGCTGGGGAGGCGTGAATGGATCAAATAGATGCTGATATACCGTATTTCCTCTTTTAAACGCCGCCCTCCAATAAACACCGCACCCTTATGAGTAGGTAGTGGAATAAACGCCGCCCTCTAATTAACGCCGCACCTTTAAATTCGGCATAATAAGAAAAACCCTGCAAGTTGTGGTATGTAATGGAAAAATTAAGGATAATGTAAAAAAATATGTTTAAAAGCAGTTTTACTTCTTTTCGTTCATGAAATTCATCAATCTCCAGTGGCAAATAAATAAATTTTGGGTTCATTTTTCCAGTTCTTCATACAGTATATTTTCCCTTGAAATAAAATCCGTCCTCTGACAAACGCCGCCCTCTAATAAAAGCCGCCCCCAAAAATTCAGAAATTTAATAAACGCCGCAGCGTTTAAAAGAGGAAATACCGTAATTGAATGAGTTGCGAAGCTTCCGGTAAAGTTTGTGCGTTGGAATTTTCAACTAGAATTTGTTTTAGAAATTTAAGGGCCTTACCCAGTTTTTAAGGATTACTTTTTCGTTCATCATGTTTTAAAAAATTTTTTTTTGAAAAGAAAAATATTATTTCTTTCCATACAATCTTGGTCAAAATATCTATCATAGGAAACTGATTTTATATTTTCTTATGTACGGAAATACAGAGAGCAAAATAATAATTATCTCAGTGTATTAATTGTGAGTTATAGACCTTTTTGAATTATGGTCATTCTGTCTTACTTCTGCAGTTTTAATTATGTCATTATCATTCCCTGTAGTGACTATAATAGTTCCAGGATCAACTAAAAGAGGTTTTATCGCAGGAGCAAGTTTTTCAGTTTTTCAGTTTCTTTCGTACATTTTCACTGAATCTAAAAAACCAATCCGTATGAAACGGAAATCTCCTACCATTTGTGACTCAAAGACCTTTCATGAAAAACCGTCCGAGCTAGAAAAAAGCTAAAATCCTCCAGAGTTCCAATGTCCAAGATTGTAGTCATCTTGCAATGTCGAAAATAACTCATAACCAGGGCTTTTCCCGGGTGTTTACTTGACAGACACCTCTCTAGTAAAAGAAACTCTGGGAACGAAGTTGTGATGGTTGTTTTGTGACAATGGGTTTAAATATTTTGATCTTAATGGGACATCTAGAGCGCTCTCTTATTGAAAACAATAGGGTCATTTACAATAATATTTCGGGAATTATACTGGAATCTTCTGTTACCCTATATTATTAATTTACAAACATTATCCTTGCTATTAAATTTAAAAGGTTTTTCAACCACTCGACATCACCGTATTAAAACCCCTACCACTTGTATTTGAAATCTTAGAGTAACCCTATTCATACCGGTAGTGTACACGATGTGCACGGGCCAAACTATTTTTTAACGCGCCGCCCTGAAATTTTATGACTTTATTCTTTTTTATGAGCGATCACTTATAAAAAAATATAAAAAACGATTGCAGTTTGGGCACGATGACCATTCTGTCAAAAGTAACCACCGCGAGTATTGAATTTTTAGTAATTTGGAAATCTATTCAGTTTTTTCGCAAATGATGATGTTTTTGTTACATTTAGTTTTTTTATAACCAGTAGCGCCCCCGTGCAACCTCAATTCTCATTTTTTTTAATGATTTTTTTTATGGTACATAATGGGTTGAATTAATTTCAAAAGTTTTAATGCGGTAGCCGGTTTTAAAAAAAATGTTAAGGACCCCGTGCCCTATGTGAACACTGCCGGTTATTTAAGGTCTCGAAACAACCGAATAGGGTTAAGACGATTAAGCACGAGGGAGGGACATGCTTTAATAGTTTAGCTCAGTCAGCTACTTTGACTCATTTCTAAAAGAAATAAAACACATCACGCATGCGTTTCTTTCTAACGAAGAATGATAAATACTCCAAAGTAGTCTAAATGCTAAAAAAGAGTGAGCCGTAATTAAAAGAGGCAGCCCAGTGACAACATGTTATGCCAGAATGGACAGGGAATAGATTCCTTTTCCCAATTGATATGAGCAACGTTTTTGGGGAATATATACTTGGACTCATGTTACACAAGCAATTCAAAACAGAAGCCCAATTGGGTACTAATTAGTACTATAATCCTGAATTTTTGACAAAAACGGGTCTTTAAGAAGCCTTGGTTAATATAATTAATGTGGGTAACGAAGTTCCTGCTCTTTAGAGTGCCGTTTAATGGCATGACAATACGAAAGTTAAATTAGAAAGATTGAGTTGTAATCTCTTTTGCTTAGATGCAGACAGTATAAATTTTATACAGCCAGAATATGTTGTAATTTTTCAAATTTCTAAGACGGCAAAAAGTTGAACAATAATATTGTACCAAATTTCTTCCAAAACTTCGAGTAACGCTAAAAATATCATTTCAACAAAAACTTAAATTCGTAATTTTACAGCCTTGATTTTACCTTGACGGTTGGTTATTCTCCATCCTTGTGGTGAAACCAAGATCGTAAGGGCAAGGAAATGTTATATTTCCGAAGAACCGGTGCCATTTTATAATTTCAGTCTATGGAATAACCTGATTATTTTTACTCGTACCCATTCTCTTTCGCGCAGGTTAGACGGTGATTCCCATCGTGAATTTAATGCCATCAGGTTTGATGCTGGTCTTAAGTTTATTAAGATTTTTTTTTGCTTTTAACGGGTTGCCTTGGTTTGACTAATTCTCTTAACACTAATACCTCGTCGGTTTTAACGAGATCTCTAGAGTGTTGTGACCGGAGGAGTTTGATGTAAAAGTTATCACTTTTAATATCTAGAAAGATACGATACCAAATTGTTTTGTTGAGAACATAGACAATTTGAAAAAGTGCAGAAAAAGTGCAGAAAAGGCGGCTAGCGATTAAAAAAAGCTGCCTAAAATCCCCTTTTTTGTCAAATTTTCAAGGTAATTGGTCCCAATTAAGACCTCTTATTCGATTTGTCAGTCAAGACAAACTGTAAGCAGGGGGTCGGATTTTAATTTCACTCAACTTCCTTCTTAGGCCCTTTTATTGTTGTCTAAAGTTTTGACGATAAGAAATACTGGGAGTCACTCTTTTAATTCGGGATAAAGTTCACGACACTACAAGAAGCGTGTTGTGGCGCATTAAATAAACAACATCGTTGGTTGATTTAAGCAGATTTATCTGTATGTTTATTATCTTTCCATTACAAACATGAATATTTGTAAACAAACGGGTAGAAGGAATTCCACATTTGAATCTATCTTAGCTTTGCAACAACGAAAAACGACCCGTGGATTTGAAATCAACATCCACAAATTTTATCGCAAATTTCTAAGAAAATTAGACCATTATAAATTTTTCTCACTAAATTGGGTTTAAACCCAACTGTTATTGGCAAAATTTCATGAAACGATCCCCGGATTTGAAATCAGTATCCTCGACTTGTTATTTGTAAAAACATTCAAGAAATATGGAGCATTTTCAAATTTTGTCCTAAGAAAAATTATCAAATTTTTGGTCTAGTGAAACCTATTTATGGCGTTACAAGTTGACGTGGAGACAAAATTTTACTTTGTAGATAATGGACTTGCAGCTTTTTTTTTTTTTTCTTTTCTTTTCTTTCTTTTAATTTGGCTACATATTAATAGATAAATAAATCTAATTCAGGCCAGTGATGGTGCCTTCAGCCAAATTTTGACAGACATCGATTTGCAATTTTCAATTTGCACAAATTATGACGTCATCAATGGGCGCGGTCAAACTATTTGACTTGGCTGTCAAAGGACTTGATACCAATTACCAAGTTTGGTGATAATGATGTTCGTTGAAGAGATACTAAGGAAAAACTACCAGTACAAAATGTGCCCAAATTGAGACGTCAAAAAACTTGATGGTTTTAGAAGAACTAGTAGTCGCAATGATGCATGCCAAATTTCATTTCTTAACTCTGAAAGATATTGGTTTCGACAAAGTTCAGGGTAGTGAAGCTACACCCAGGTGATGTAAGAACTGTCTCCGCATCCCACAATTAATCCATCATTTTAACAGAGCAGCGCTGAATTTCAGAAAATGCTGTTTTGTAGTTTGTAAGAGTTATTAAGGGAAGAGGTGCATTTTTTGCTTTTTCCGTTAGGAATACGACTTAGAATTGTGACATTTTTCCTTATTGGTCTAGATGTTAAGTTATAGCAGTGGATTAAAGCAAATCTTCCCTAAGAGCAGAGAACAAAATCATTTAAAAAGATGGCCTTTTCCGAGTAGTGCAAGAAGGTTTGCGTTCGACCATCTTTTCATATTTCCTAGTTGACTAAGGAGTGATACACGGCACATAAATCCCAATGAACTTTGCTCAAATAACCAAGAGTTTTCCTAGTAGATATTTTTGGATTCGAAAAAAAACGCAAAAACAAGCTTCGATTTTATTTCTTAAATGAATGTTTCCATTAACCTGAAGCAGCCAAGTCCAATATCTCAAAATGCCAGTGTCGTTCTGCACTTCAATAAAATGATGGGTAGGGATGGATATGTTGCTGGTTCTACTCACATTGCAAGAAAAGAAAAGTTAGATGATAATAAAATCAAATGTTATTCCTAGTACAATGTTATTACGTAGAACCGTGGTATTTTACTAGCTTATAGCATTGAAGAAAGTTTTGAAATATAACCCTAACAATATACTTAAAAACACTCATCGCAAAAATGAAATCCTTACAAAAAAATGACGCTAAAACCGCTTTGACAATATTCTATTAATCTTATGGAACTGTTTTTGTATCATGCCATGAGTGTATTTCCAGATTTACATTTTCCCTGGGAGAGGGTAGCCAGATCTCTAATAGTTTGGTAGAAATCACCGTAAATTTTAATTGTTCATAACTTTTGATAGCAACCAAGTACTAACCACCACTAAGTTATTCTGATGATGTAAGCAATTTTGAAAAATGGCATTATGAAACTGAATAGAGTTCCAAAACGTAACAAAATATTTAATGCTGCATTGCCAATATTGATATAACAATGCAAAAGCTCTTTCCTTGTACTTTCAGAATCTGAAAACAGAATTAATCAAGTTATTGCTTTTCAAAGGTAAAAATCTAAAACTCAAGTTTTTCCATAAAAATGCTGACATTAGCAAAAATAGGGACATGGAGCAATTTTCCTAGTACACAATACTTCCTTTATGCGGAATCTCATTGAATTTGAACAAACCAATCAAAAGTGATGACCGCGTGCGCAAAAAAGGCTTCCAATGAATTTATTTTAGTATAAATCGCACGTGACGTATAGAACATCACGTGACCAAGTTTATAAAGGGTGTTGAGCAGTTAAAGTTGTCACAAGTCGATAGTTATCATATTGTAGGCCCGCCCACCCACACTTGTTAACAGAGAATGTGCAAGCGATTTTCATCCATGGTCTATGTGCTAGAGAAACGCTGTATTTATGTTGAATGTTGAATTTACCGACAGGACTCATGCCAATAACAGCTTTTATCAAACTAAAATGTTTTAGTCTATCAGCTACAATTTGGAGGTGAAAATATTATCGAACTAGTGCGCAAAATCGAAGAATTACGCACCACAAGTATTTGGAAATCTTCTTTCATCAGGAAGAATCCAATGTTTAAACTTTTTTAGTTTAATTTTTTAGTTTACCAATGGTCTTAGGACTTTTTTTCTATATATAGTTTTTTGAGGTCTTTCACGTGGTATAAATAGTTTTTCATAAAAAAGATTTTAAATTTTTTTTTGAACTTCGAAGAAATCCTTCAGAAGAAATTACGTCAGGCCGAAAAAATGACGGATACAAGAAAGTTCAAAATGGCTAACATCAGTTTTCTGAAACCTCAGACATATATCTTATCACTAAAGTAGGTTAAAATTTGCCCCTTTGATAGTCAAGCTAGGGTCCACCTAGCTGATAGACTATTTATCCTGTATACATATTTGTAATAAATGTATAAACAAGATGTACAAACAAGATGTCATAAACAGATTCTATTGTCCCACAATATTGTTGTTCTTTCACAATGTGGTACATCTTAGAAATTTCTTTAGCATTCCCAAGGAGATTACAGATAAGTGCTTTGACGCAAATTTGTATAGTGCTTTCAAGAAAGCCAAAAGCATGTCTTGACGAGTTCACAAGGAAAAGAAAACGTGTTTTAGACCAGGTCCTGAGTAAGGTTTGCTACCACCTGGAGCTAGAGAAATTTCTAATGGTACCTAAATGTAGCTTAGGTATTGTAGTTTTGGGAAAGTCATGGTAAATAGCCTGTACCCGGAGCGTAAGCTCTCCAGAGCTCTCCAATGCAGGGGTGGTAAACACTGTTATAATGGTTTCTTAAGGAATTTGACGTTGAAGATGGTTTTTAAATTCGCATTCCTGCTGAAGTAATTGTCTAAATTAATTTAAACTTACGAAAATGTTTTTGGTACCTTGAATTTTAACTTTTTGGGAAAAAAAAAATATTTTCAGGGAGTTTGGTAAAAAAACGATATGTAAAAAATCACGAAAATAGCCCATTTTAGCTACTTTTTTACACTTTATGCTTCTAATATGGAGCAAAACTACTTTAAAAGTACAAAAAAGTAAGTATCTGATGAGCTTATAATGAATTATAACATTTAAAATCGGTTTTAAGACGCGCAGGGGGTAAAATAAGGTTTCAGGGGGTAAATTTCCTCATTTTTGCTCAAAAATCAGCAATTTGCCTCATGTGATCTGCTAATAATCCTCAAAAGTGTCTTTAATATTGCCAGATAGTTTACTGGACACAAGGGTAGTACTTTAGAAATAAAAATATTGATCCATGGGGTATTAAAATTTAAATCAGGGGGTAAAAATTCCTCGATGTTGCTTAAAAATCTACATTTTGCTCCTGTGGTCTGCTAAGAATTTTTGTGATGAGTATTGGTTACAACGCAATAAAATATGTTGATTGATGTATACTTTCACAGAATGGTAATCTCCATCATCTGGACATGACACATCTTCATCACCATGAGGGAAAACAGTTATAACTCCTTCATTTTTTATAAGACTCTTACTAAAGCCAATAAACTTGAAATTGTTGTAATAGGATGCGTTAAATCTCAGTTCTTTTACAATAAGATCAGCAACATGGTTCTTGTAATAAAACGTAGGCATCTTTTTCTTTAGAGCAGTCTTTACTGTATTCTCTCTTTCTTTGGTTGTTAACGGCCATGTGAATTCATTATTTTGTTGCGTTGTTACCAATACTCATTACAAAAATTCTTTTGGAAATAATTTTGTAACTTTTCCAATCACTTCATCCAACTGACAACTTTCGGACCTTCTTAATGGAGCAAGTGATACGGGTTGCTTGGTAGCGTTTTTTGATGACAAAATCAGTGTAAACCTGAATACAAAATATTATATCTTTCAACCCAAAACCAACATTGTATATCTAGATTATCTTTAGACCGAGTCTTAGTTTTCACTTTTAATTTAGGGAAGTCATTTGAAAATTACATAGTATCTATCTTTTCTCATATGGGAATGTAATAATAAGAGTTACACGGAAAATACACGAAAACAGCAAATAAATTGGTAGGACATCGCCCAGTGTTTCTCTCTTTTCCTTTGATTTTCTTGTCTTTTCTTTGTTTTTTTCAGATAATGGTCTACTTTCGAGTATGATGACTGGTTTGGATAATGTACAATACATCTCATTTTTGATCTAGTTAATTCTCATCGAAAGAAAGCAAATAAAGTAAATCTACGCTTGTTAATCGACATGTCACTGTCGCTTAAACGTACAGTCCAGTATTTTGGAATGTTTTGGAAGGCATTCGAAAGAAGGGAAATAGCGATGCAACAGCTTTATGTCTTGAAAAGAGAGCATAAAGTGCTTTTAAAGTAAACACTTTGTAACAGCTACAATACAATATTGGATAATCGAAATTAAAGAAGAAAATGGTGTCAAAAATGAGGATTATTACCCCCTGATATAAATTTTAATATCCTCTGGATCAATATTTTTATTTCTACAGAATTTACCTTGTGTCCAGTAATCTATCTGGTAATGTTAAAGACACTTTGGATCATTCTTAGCAGACCACAGGGGCAAAATGTAGATTTTTGAGCAAAATCAAGGAATTTTACCCCTGATTTAAATTTTAATACCCCATGGATCAATATTTTTATTTCCAAAGTACTACCCTTGTGTCCAGTAAACTATCTGGCGATATTAAAGACACTTTTGAGGATTATTAGCAGATCACATGAGGTAAATTGTCGATTTTTCAGCAAAAATGAGGAATTTTACCCCCTGAAACCTTATTTTACCCCCTGCGCGTCTTAAAACCGATTTTAAATGTTATAATTCATTATAAGCTCATCAGATACTTACTTTTTTGTACTTTTAAAGTGGTTTTGCTCCATATTAGAAGCATAAAGTGTAAAAAAAAGCTAAAATGGGCTATTTTCGTGATTTTTTACATATTGTTTTTTACCAAACTCCCTGAAAATATTTTTTTTTTTCCAAAAAGTTAAAATTCAAGGTACCAAAAACACTTTGGTAAGTTTCAATCAATTTAGACAATTACTTCAGCAGGAATGCGAATTTAAAAATAATCTTCAACGTCAAATTCCTTAAGAAACCATTATAACAGTGTTTACCACCCCTGCATTGGATAGCTCTGGAGTGCTTACGCTCTGGGTACAGGTTATTTACCATGATTTTTCCAAAACTACAATACCTAAGCTACCTCTTCGTACCATTAGAAATTTCTCTTGCTCCAGGTGGTAGTAAACCTTACTCAGGGCCTAGACTATTTCAGTTGTAAGATTTATCGTATAAAAGTTTTGCCAATCAGACTTGAGAATTTTTGAAATTATCGTTGTTACCCGCGTGATGTTTTGAGTGATTTCTATGGAGTCATCGAGTCATTTTCTGGAAAAAAGTTCGTGTTACAGATATACGTACATTTCGTAAATAGATGCATGCGTCATTCATATGTTTTCGTTACTTTAATGGATCGGAGTGCGCAACATTTGCTTTCAGGTGTTCCCAAGGCTTATACAATTATGGCGTCATTTTGAAGACTTACGAGGGTTTTTATGCCTTTTCCGATTAGGGCTTTATGTCATAAAGGACCTGAAATTCAGAAATGGGGAGATATTTCCATTTCATACGGATTGTGGTTAAAATTCAGTCTGAAACGAACTGAACCAGCTGAAAAGCAGTGAAAATCTTTAATTGCAAAAGTACTCAATCTCGTTATTAGGCTCAATAATGGTCGATTTTTGGATGGCTTCAGTCTAACTTCCTAACTAACCGTAGTTCAAGGTATCTAAGTCCCAAAGCCTGTTTTTTCGAGATCTGTCTTCTGAGAACTACGAACTGTCTATCAGGAACTGCGCACAGTGCATCAAGAACTGTGAAGTGGGACACTTCAGGTCCATCGTACTCAATCTGACAAAGATCACCTAAATTTCATAATTTGATTGGTCTGACACCGAGAGCACTGGAGTCTACAGTCAATTTTTGAGACAAATTTTTGGGTTCAATTTAAATTGGATTCACCGATGCAGCAGCTGAAAGAGTTTCTTACAAACGATAAAAAAGGATGTGATGGTTTTGTATCATAAAACACTTTGTTACCATATGACGGTGCACATGCATTGATTGATTCAGACAAAAAAGTTCAAGGTATAATGAATATTACATTAGAAATTCTGCATTATCATATACAAACAAGCTAAAAAGATATTATTTAAGTACAGATTGATGAAAAGTCTTTACTTATACTTTAAATTTTTCAAAAAAGATACAAATTTCACTGAATAGGAAAATCCTAAGAGATCACAATTCAAGAAATTAAAAAAAGAAAGGGCTGCGAAACAAACTGATGTAGCAAGCCTTTCACAAATAAAACTTTGAAGTCTATTTTCACTGAAACTAGAACAAGTTTTCATTCCTCTACTTGAATGCTGCTACGCTAAGGACTAGAGCAAACACAAGCAGAAGAATATTTCCAGTATGTCTGCGGGAGGATGCCTTTAAGTTACACAAATCGGTTTTGCAGCAGCTCTCCTAAAAACAAACGAATGAAATGTAATTAATTAACATGATAATTTTTTAATCAAAAACAAACTTTTTCCGAATTACTTTATCCTTCAATAAAGTAGAATTACAGACTCTTCCCAACCAAGACTTATTTTAATATATTAGTCCCCCATGGTTTCAGAGGAAATGCGAAATAATATTGAATGGTTTTAGCTTTGTTTTGAAACTCTACCTATCAAATCATTTTTAATGTTTCCTTTAAGGATAATATTAATACTTATGTTAAATGTTTTTTCAAGATACACGCCTTAAAAGATCACAAATAAAGGCTGACCCAGTATCGGACTGAGCATTCTTACCTTACAGCTGTCAAATTTCAGTTGTGCTGGAAGATTTGCTTTAGCTGTGTCGCACAATTTACCACAAACCGATTGTGGTTGACAATCGCTCTGTTTCATGTAATATTTGCCTAGGCTAGACTTGATTTTTATATCCATAGCAATGCAGGTATAGGTGCAGTTGACTTCTTTTCTTTCATTGGGTACGGCAGGAACGTTTGAGTCCATAATTTTGTAGCATTTCAAGGATGAAACTAAACGAAAGTGAGTGAATTAATATATAATATAATCCTCAAAGTTGAGTCTAGTTTAGCTCCACAATGCACCACTGATAAACTGACAATAATGAGTTATTGACTTTCTGCGGAGCAAAGAAAGTCTTTGGTTTCGTCCGTTTTCATGTTTTGTTTTGTTTTTCTTTTTTTTTGCAAATCAGTCAAATTAGCTTGACGCGCTAAACATTTTAGACTGGATACCAACAAAAAACTTAAAATCTCAATATCTGCCAAACGAAGCATCATTATGGGCTCAAATTTGACAGGTGTCATCAATGTCGTTTATTCTTTGTCTCAAGTGCAAAATTTTGGACCACGCTCTTCGATGACGTCACAGTTTGGGTAAACGGTGGTTCGGACCCATATTTGGGCCAAAAATTAATAAGTCTCCGTTTTTCTTGAAAATTTGCATTTAGAACAATTTGAGAGCGCTGATTTCAAATCTGGGGTCTTTTTTTCGAAATTTGCCTAAAAACGGGAGTTCGGACCCATATTTGGGCCTAAAATTAGGAATGCACCGTTTCTCTTGAAAATTTGCACTTAGAACAATTCGATGGTGCTGATTTCAAATCTGGGGTTCATTTTTCAAAATTTACCCAAAAATGGGGGTTCAGACCCATATTTGGGCCAAAAACTAAGAATGCTCTGTTTCTCTTGAAATTTTGCACTTAGAACAAATCGAGGGTGCTGATTTCAAATACGGGTGCCATTTTTTAAAATTTGCCTAAAACTGGGGCTTTGGACCTAAAAAGTCAGACCTGAAACTTCTAACAAAATCACATGGGGCAAATAGCAGAAAGTCTTCTGCCCGCCCGGGCTGTTTTTTTACAGTTGAAACGACACCATGAAAACACAAAGCAATTGTTTAAGATTTACACATGTATCTTTGTGTATTTGTTGCTTCTGGTGATACATATGAGAACAAGGGTTTTGTCTTGATTAACCCATCATTAAAGAGGTCAATTGCTCCCGGTTTTATAATGGAAAATAAAGCAAAGTCATAGAACTATAAGTGGATGCAGATTTATAACAAGATTCTAAATTTTTGCTCAGGATATCCCCCTGAAAATGTGTGTGTGTGTGTGTGTTTGTGTGTTCTTGGAGCCCTTACTTGTGGATTGGCTGGTATGAGCATAGTTCAGGATCTATGAACAGCTCACATCGACTTAGAATATACTATAATGTACACATTTTACAAAATGATTGTTCAACTATGTTGATTATAACAAAAAAGTAAGACTGTACAGAATATTCTACTTACCGCTGTATGCAATTGCCATAAATGAAAGAAAAAACAGTAACTTTTCCATGTTTTTTTTGCAAAAGGTCGTCTTTGCTGATTTTTGAACTGTACTGCTTGAATAAACTTTCGTAAGTGAGGCGTTTACCTTTTGCAAAAAATTGTCTCAAATTTAAACTCTTACTTTTTACCTCCTGAAAGTACAAAGCTTTCAAGGTTGTTTACTTTAGTAAGATTCAATACAATTTAATGTTACTTCTTTACAATTTTGTCCTTCATGACAATCTGTAAGCAGGGGGTCGGATTTTAATTTCACTCAACCTCCTCCCTTAGCCTTTTCATCGGTGTCTACAGTTTTGACGGTAAGAAATCCTGGGGATCAATCTCTCAATTTAGGACAAAGTTCATTATACGATAAGAAGCGTGATATGACGCATTAAATAAACAACCTATCGTTGTTGACTTTAGCAGATTTATCTTTATGTTTGTTGAAAATATGATTTATTTCATTCGAATCTATCCAGGTTTAACAAAGAAAAACAACCCGTTGATGTTTTAAATCAATATCCACAAATTATTTTCATCGCAGATTTCCCAACGTTTTTTGGCCAATTTTAAAAAATCGTCCCCGGATTTGTAATCAGCCTCCTTGACTTGTTAGTTGTAATAAACACCCAAGGAAAATGGAGCATTTTTAAATTCTGGACCTAGTGAAACCTATTTATGACGTCACAAGTTGGCGTGGACACAAGATTTTACTTTGTAGATAAAGGACTTGCAGTGATGTTGCCTCCAGCCAATATTCGTTTAGAAGGTATGTAATGTCATCGTTCAGTACTTAATTTGCCCAAATTATGACGCCATCAATGGGCGCAGTCAAAATATTGCACTTGATTGCCAAAGGACTTGTAGTATTCATTCCGCCTGCCTTGTTTGGTGGCGTAACGATGTTTGTTAAAGAGATATTACGAAAAAACTACCAGTACCAAATTTACCCTAATTGTGACACCATGAAGAGGCGTGATCAAAATTTTTATGACAAAACGCTACAATTGTGTTTATAATATATTGAGAGTAGTGCACAGAATCAAAGAATTGAAAACCACAAGTATTTGGAAACCTTATCTAAAGAATCCGACAATGGACCGATGGCTTTGAAGCTTAGGAACTTAAGTACCAGGCTCACTAGTATCTTTAACCACGGTAAGTTTAAAAGTTGGACTAGAAATATAAAACAAGAAACGCTTTGCGTTTTAACAATCGCATAGTAGCGCAGAGAAAAAATCATCCGTAATCGTCCCCGAATTG
>JAYJMG010081081.1:0-16626 GCA_036873935.1 Stomotoca atra
CTCTCGGTATCTCGAAATCTCTCTATCTCGAACTTTTTTCCCGGTCCCCTCAGAGTTCGAGATATCGAGAGTGTACTATGTGCAAATTTTCAAGGAAAACGGAGCATTTTCTGATTTAAGGCCCAATTGGGCCTATTTATTACGTCATCAATAGGCGCCATCACAAATTTTATTGCATTGTCAAAGGATTTATTGAAATGATGCCACCTGCCAAATTTGATGACGTAACGATGCTTTGTTGAGGAGATATAAGGAATGATCTCCCAGTACCAAATTTACCCAAATTGTGACGTCATCAATAGGCGTGGTCACAAATTTTTAATTAGTTGTCAAAGGTCTTCGGTAAATGAAGCCACTTGCCAAGTTTGATGACGTAAAGAAGCTTGTTGAGGAGATATTAAGGATTAACTCCCAGTACCAAATTTACCCAAACTGTGGCGTCATCGAAGGGCGTGGTCCAAAAGTTTGCACTTAAAACAAAGAACAAACGATATTGATGACACCTGTCAAATTTGAGCCCATAATGATGCTTCGTTTGGGAGATATTAAGATTTTAAGTTTTTTGTTGGTATCAAGTCTAAAATGTTCAGCGCGTCAAGCTAATTTGACTGATTTGCAAAAAAAAAAAGACCAAAGAACATGAAAACGGACGAAACCAAAGACTTTCTTTGCTCCGCAGAAAGTCAAAAACTTAAACAAAATCCAATGTTCTCAGGGTTCATAGTTGTAATTCGAGTTGTCAAAAATTGGATCCTAACTTAAAACAAATATAAAAGTAGATTACCTTGGCTGCTTTTCTTTCGTTCAGTTGCAAGATCAGCAAGTATTCAAGTAAAGACAGGACTATTATAACAACATTCATTAATAAGAAGAATTGCATCGGTGTCGTGTACGGTACTTTAACAGTTTTCTCTGTTACTGTCTGTAAGATGAATGTGTTGGACAGAAAACTTGTGACGATCATACCCATACGAGCTGGTACAGCTGATGCAGGAACCCAGAAAGTGCCCATCGCAAACGATAAGAGTAGGATTGAAGGAATGTATACTCGATACACGTGGTACATGAAAGTTCTTTTGACAGTGACGTACACGTTCAAGTAATTCCAATACAATGTTTCTTCTATAAGAGAATGAAAAAAAGATGTTCACTTTTTTTCACAGATTTTAATCCTTCATTTTCGACCCTCTGGAATTTTTAAATTGGCTATAGTAAAGTACCAGTAAACTAGGCTTTTCAGGAGGTGGTGGATATTTTGTGATTTAGTTCTATGCCTCCTGATAACTCTATTACTTACTTACATTTTATCTGATTCCAGGGGGTATTATAATGACTACTTACTGCCAACATATTGATGTGGTTTTTGCACCATATCCCAAGTTACTTCACTTAACTCGTATCCATCTAAAACCAGCCCATCTTGTACCTGAACAGGAGTTATAGGATGCCACATGGTGTTGATGTATCTTGAATTATAAGCATCTAAAAAAAAAAGCGAAAATATTTTTGGTACGCAAAAGCTCAATTTAAAATGCAAAGAATAATTTTTTATGAAACTCCCTCAATTTCTTACAGTTTTCCAGTCGAAGCTTGCATACTTGGGTGTCCATAGGGTATGATCGTAAGTCCATGTTGCAAGATATCTTGGCTTTAATCCTAAAAACCACACGCTAGGAATATCAATTACTAGATTTTACAGCTCGCACAAACTAAAGTAGCCTGGGTTCCTACTTCTCTTGTCACTATTTATCAGACAGAAAAGGTAGAGCCAACCCTGCGGACAACTCATGGTCAAACGACGTTGCAACAACGTTGTAGCAACGTCAGTGATGTTGTTATAACCTCGTGGTAACTTCGATTGACCATGATGTATCTGCCGTGGCTTCATTTAAAGCAATTGAAAACATCGCACGCATCCTATTGCTTTGCCTTTTGACTGACGTTGTCTAACATTCATATCACCACAGATAGAAATGGCGTCTTAAACTTCTTAGAAACGCTAGCAAGTAAAACCGCCTTTGAAAATGCCTCTAAACATTAACACAAAACAAACATATAGTCCAGTTAACACACAAAATTTAATTTTCGCGCCCCGTTTATTTTCGCTCCCTCCATTTTTCGCGCCTCAAATTTTCGTGAACCCCTTTAAAATAGATATTAGCGCACCCTATTTCGCGCACCCATCACTGAACTTTTTTCGCGAGCATCTTTTTTAATGTTTTTTGTGAATTTTGCAGTTGCAAGGTATCAACTTATGTGTTCAGATATCCCTAAAATATAAAAAAAATGGATATTCCTGCTTTGACTACTTCCTTACGCTCCAGCACTGAAATGGTATGTCTCTATGTCATGTTGCTATAGAGTTCAAAGTGCTTTTTTGACTTTTAACGTTTTTTGAGCCAATTTCCAATTTCATGCACCTTTAATTTTCGCGCACCCGAATACGCGAAAATAGGTCTTTTTCGCGCACCCTTTTATTTTCGCGCATCTCTCCTGCGCGACAATAAAAGAGACACGAAAATTAAAGGAACTAAGGTAGTCCCTACAAATAAAAGTCAGCCAATTTTTCTGTGGAAAATGAAGGTGATGTTTTCTTGTAGTTTGCAAAATAGATTGAGATCCGTTCAGTAGAAAACCGGAGAATGACTTAGGATATGGAAATTGCTTAAATGTTCAATAGCTTTTTCCTATTGTTGGTCATGTTTTGTCAAACTAGGTCCAAACAGAACAGGTACAAGCTGCGTTGTTTTTAAATTTTTATTCCAGCCTGAAAAAGCCAAATAAATGTTGGATGCAATCAATTTCCCATCATAACATCTTCGTCATCAAATAGAAGAATATGTTTTAAGGTACCGTTTTTCCTGTAATAAGTGCCCATCCCATATTAAGCTTCCCCTTCTAATAAGCGCCCACCTAAATTCGAAAATAATTTAATAAGCCACCAGGACACTTATTAGAAAAAAAATCAGAAAAAGCACTGCATATTTTGAGAAAACGTTTATTACAACTCCACTAAAAAAATAAATAACCCGGCACAACCGAAGTTGATGAAGACTAAAAGTTGTTTGAATTTGAGTTGTTTTTTTAATTTTCCAATAAGTGCCCACCCTAGTTTCAAAATTTTAAAATAAGCACCCCCTCTAATTAGCGCCCCTTCTAATAAGCGCCCACGCCAATTCTAATAAAATTTAGTAAGCGCCTATCACAGGAAATACAATATACATTTAAATGACTATACACAAGAACCAAGTTAACCATTCATTATTGCGGTTATTACCCCCTGGACAATGCTGAAAAGAAGGTGAACTAATAGAGTTACCAGGGGGTGTAACATTTATGAAAGAATGTGATGTTCTTCATTATCGATTTAAAATATCCCCCTAAAAAAAGTTATTTTACTGGTCCATTTCATCATGACGTCACTAATACAGGGTTATGAAGATATTGCCACTAACCTTTGACCAACAAACACCATTCCACTGGTCTGATTAATTTCAGTTCCAACCGAATGATCATATGTTTTGATCTCTATAGCATCAGCAACTGTCGTATCGGGAGTCCAGATGTATTTACTCATTGACGCTGCTTGTATGGAGGTATGTGTGTCATTTGAATTGGCTTCGAAACGATGGTCATGCCACCATTGACGCAAGTAGAAACCAGTCTCAAATGTCTAGATGGAAAGAGAATAATCCGAAATTCTTTTGAGCAATGGATTTTAGCTTTGTTTTGAAGCTCTATAAAATCATTTTTAATTGAATACTTCAAGTTATTCTATAAATTCGAACACTCTTCTTTTAAAGAATCAATATTTTTATGCTCTTATAAGTTCTTTATATCAAAAATTGAATTATTTGTTCAAGCCATGTTTTCATTGTTTACATTTGGTGGTGAATCCAAATTATGAATTGTAGATTTCCTTCAACCATATTCAGCCTGGGGGAATAAACCGGATTAGAACCTTAAAAAATAGAAGAAAAGATTTATGACCAGGGGTCAGGGGGTCGGAATTAATTAAATTTTTGGGGCCGGTGGTTTTGATAAGAGGCCGGGAAAATGGGGTAAATGAAGCTCACCGAAGGTTAAAACCAGTTGCACAATTGATAAACATTATAAAAAAGAATATTTGTGTAAAACTTTGGTTTTCATGTGAAAAAGCAAAAATTTTAAACTTACAAAGAAGGATTCGTCGATTGGACCAATTTTGTAGAACTCGATTTGTACAGACACGTTGGTTGTTTTTCCAGCTAAAAATCAAAGTTGAAATGATGTGACATTGTTACAACGTCGTTTGACCATGATGCGCCTGTCGGGTTACTGATGGCGAAGTTCAACTATTTCATTCAGTAATACCAAAGCCTAACATTGCTGAGAATGCAAAAGAAACTCACAGTGAAAGCCGGGCCTTTCGTCTTTATCATAGTTTATTTGTTTCAATCTTTCTGTGAAGGTTTTTTCTGTCAAGAGATATGACACGGAAAACAGAATATACGCCAACGTTAATTTCATCTTCATTGCCTAAATTGGAAAAATATCAAGAAGGACAAGACAAACCATAAAATTAATCCCCATAACCCCCCTTCCCTATTTCTCCCTTTTCTATTCCCTTTAGAAGTAGCTAGGATATTGTTACACTCTGGATGATTTATTTATATTATCCATTTCCATATTTTGTTTGCAAATGACAGACACGTGTACTCTAAATATT
Organism: Stomotoca atra; assembly: GCA_036873935.1. Lineage (NCBI taxonomy): Eukaryota > Metazoa > Cnidaria > Hydrozoa > Anthoathecata > Pandeidae > Stomotoca > Stomotoca atra. The sequence goes on from JAYJMG010081081.1 coordinate 4,709, forward strand.
TTCTTCTGGTTAAGTAACTTTCGCATAAATCCAAGAAAATTTAGAAGCAATTTATCAAAAGATCGATGCCTAGATGCTAAAAAGATAAGTAAAAATGGATATCATTAGTAAAAATAAACTAGTAAATAGAGAAAAATAGTTTTGAACAGACTAACTGAACTTTGATAGTACGATTCTTCTTTCAGCGTCTTTCTAAGTTGTTAATCTCGTTTTACACTCTTTCCCAGTGGGCAAAATCGTTAAAAAGTCACTGTGGAGGAGTGTATTTCTATTGAAATGATACGCATAATGCGTCTCGTTTCAATAGAAATGCACTCCTCAACAGTGACTTTTAACGATTTTGCCCACTGGGTTGCGACTGACTGGGAGTATTTTTCAACCATGTCCGTGCCATCCCCAGGTTCAATTGAAAGTGTCTAGAATTATTTTCAATATCTGAGATTATATTTAGCTGTACAACCTTCAAAAACTTTATTTACAGTATCAAGCATTAATTATCGTAAATTTAATTATTTTTGTAGCGAAAATCTCAGTTCCTTTCCGGAGACTTAAAAAAGGTATTCTTGATACAAAAGAGCGTCCGGCGTCCATTCGTAATCCTAGAATAGAATCTCAGTCGGTTATTCGAGGGATCTTTGCTATAACGGAAAATATCGTAGCTGTGATAATATTAAAGGTCCATTAAAGGAAATCCGAAATTCTTTCCAGCAATGGATTTTAGCTTGGTTGCAAACTCTATAAAATCATTTTTAACAGAATATTTAAAGTTAATCTGTAAATTCAAATACTCTTCTTTTCAAAAATCAATATTTTTATGCTCTTTTAAGTTCTTCTTATCAAAACTAAGTTTTTTCTTCAAGTCACGTTTCCATTTGTTTACATCGGGTGGCGAATTCTAATGATGTAGTTCGGATTTCCTTTAATATGCTATTTCATATCTTTTATTCGAGCACTATGGTGCTTCAGGGACCTGCGCGTTTATCACATTTGAAATTCCTGCGACGCAGTTGGTCCAAAGTTGTAATAAGAAATAATGTTTGCATCTTTTAAACCGATAACTTATTTTGATCCATCTCACACTGAACCTGTACTGTGTCATACATCGTCTCTCACAGCAAGCTGATATAAAGAGTTAATCTTGTTATCACATAAATTATATGGTTTTAATCACTATATACCTCACTAAACAGACACTGTGATACATCGCTGGGATGGATCACTGCCACTGCGTTGAAACATAAAAGTGAATCGCTATTTTGATTTTTACAAGATTTAAACTGCGATCTGAAACGTGACACAACAAACTATATGCAGTTGACGTCTGTTATAACGATTGCTGCATCGTGCAACGAACATTAACTGGCCGAAAATTAATATTTGGTCCCTAAGGTTTTCTCTACCCTGTGTTTTATGCTCGCTATAACAATCATTTCCTATATCGAACCACATTTTCTTTGCTGCCATATGCGTTCATTGTAACGGATGCCAACTGCGCTCTTCACAAATGAAGCTATCCGATCCATTTCGTCCATTTATCAGGCCGTTACTTGGTCGCTTGAAAATAACAAAATACTCGATTTGGTTGCTTGAAAAAGGGCGTGGGTTCAAATCTTAGTTCTCAGGCATGAAACGTTTTAAGTTTCGGCATTATCATGGGCTTAAAAAACTGATCAAAATGATGTTTACAATGAGTTGTCACAAATGAAAAAACTTCCCCAGCTTTCTGCTAATACCTACCCTAATTTCTTGTCAAAAATTGCAAGCTTCAACTTTTTGGTCTGCAGGTCTAAACCCGTCTCAAAATCAACATTTGAAAAATGACCCCCAGATTCGAAATCAATGACCCTAATTTGCAAAATATGCAAGTTTCAAAGGAAACCAAGAAATTAAAGTATTTTCAAATTTGGACCTATTTAGGCCTATTATATGCATCATCAATCAGTGCAGTCCCGAAATAATTTTTGCAGTCGATGGACTTGCAGTTGCAGTGCTGATGAAACTTGCCAAATTTCATTTTATAACAATGTTTTGTTCCGGAGATATACAAAATTGGCGCTTCCCTATTAATATTTGGAAATTCGTGCTACTCGAGACATTTTCAAGTAAGACCAAATATCGCAGAAATACATTATTGGTTTATCACTGGCAACTGTTACATTCGTTGTAGTTAATACAGGCAATGTCATTTGGACAATTTTCAGATGGGCTTTAAAGTAAGAAATATCAGCATCTTGTTATTACTTTAAGCATTATTCAATCCCTCTTACTATTAAATATTTGATATATTATACGTAACCCCCTCTCATCTCCCCTAGGAGGGAGAGTAGAGCATTGAGATTTAAATTGTTCGTTGGTTCACCTTCTAAAAAGACCTTTCCCAGCAAGCAGATCATGGTCAAACGATCCAAAGGCTTATGTTGCGAGTCAGTGAAAATTAAAAAAAACCTATACTAAATTGACTATTTTGTGACGGAATAAAAGAAACCAAAAAGAGAGCGCTCAGGTTTTAAAGTCTTTCTTGCTTCGAGAAATGCCTATGCTATCCAACATAATGCATTAAAATTCCAGAAATATATTCGTAAAATGAATAACATGGCAAAAGTTATTTCCATGTCGCCAGCCCACTGCTGAGTGTCTCGGTAAAGGTAAGGAAACTAAGTAAATAAAGACAGAGCAAAAAAAATCAAATTAAGCAAAATAAGTGAAAATAGATTGGATAATACTAATCAAATTGTGAAAAGTGAAAAATTTAACTGAAAATTACTACACAGTGTTTCATGCTAGTGCAATTTTTCAAGTAATTTTTTGATGTATTGGTGTTTGGATAATGCTATGTATCATGGTTGAAAAGTCACACGATTCCAATATGCAGTCCGTGACGTTGAAATTAGCATCATTGAAAATTTATCTTGGTCTCTAATCAGTAGCATGAGTTCCTGAAGAGCTACTATTTTAGAGATATGCGGTATCAATAATTAAAGACTATTTAAAACAGCAATGACTATGACATTGCGCTCACAAATTGCACTGACTGCATGGTGGAGAGACTTTACTTTTTCCCTGGTTCGCTTCTTGAATAGTTTTTCGCAGTTCAAAGTTTCCAAACTTTTTGTCAAGTTGAATAGAAAATGCAAGTACAGGTTTTCAAAAAATATATTTGGTTGCTTTTCCAAAGGTGTAAGATATATATCTAGTGTTTTTTCATGCATACACCCCTTTTTTGAATACTTCGATTTTCCGAACGCTCGATTTTTCGAACTATTTTGTCGGTCCTTTGGCATTTCGAAAAATCAGGGTTCAACTGTATTTTAATCAAGCTTTGCTTCCTTTTTTATTCTTGCAGTATAGCTATTAGCTTGTTAAATCTACTGAATGTCATCAAATTTGCCAGAGGAGTGTTCTAGTGTGTCGTACGTTGGTCTAGATTTGTAGCAGAAACGACTAAAATTTAAATACCATATATAGCACCTCCAAGAAGATTGAAGTAACCCTCTACGTCTGTCTCATGTCATGAAAACTTCCAGCAGCATATTTAATTCAAAAGTGTCATTCATAATGGCTGCTTCTGGTAAAATTAGCTAAATAGGATAATATCGAAAGTTGAATTATACGCGTAAATGGTTAATTCCATGGCTCGAACGATTAGTGATCAACATAACTGCATTTTACGTGCTTTTGGAAAAAAAATGTTGAAATAGTTAAAAAAAGGTAAACTCAAGAAGCTCAAAAAGCGGGAAAAAATTGGGAAGCCAATCTGTGGATCACAAGTGCTTATTTTTATCGCTTAATTTTCGCTCGAACTTCTAGTTTCTCGGGTGTAAAATTTACCATTTATGTGTGCATATGAACAATACCACTTGAAAGATGTCATTATAAATCACTTATGAAGCTACAATCCTGGACTGAACGAGTTCACGGTTGAAATGCATGCGGGGTAAACAGGGCATAAAAATCAAATAATTTCATAATTTCTAACTTTGTGTCAGCTTATTTCCGAATAAACAAAGTTACCAAAGCATACACCTTTGCATTCCGCCACCGCTCACCATATTTGCTTTGATTTTTTGTTTATGTTTTCCCTGATTCCCTAGCTGGTATTGTGCAACCGTGAACTCGTCTATAATTATACTTTTTGCTGGGTTTTATTCACTGATATATCTCTGCAACATATGTGCCCAAATTTGTGGCATTATAAATTGATGTGATTAAAAATTTTAAATTTTAGGAAAAAGAACTAGTGTGACCACACCACCTTTTCAATTTCCTTTGCACAACGTTCTGTCATTTAAAAATATTCCACTTAGCATCAACCTAGACTAAAAAACTCAAATAGTGACGTCAAAAAGGATTTGACCCAATAGTTTTCCTTGTGAGGAAAATAAGTGACGAAGTATCGAAGGAGTAACGTTAACGAAATAAATTCACTTACCAAGTTTCGTTCAGTAACGATGTTTTGTTCGAAAGAATATTAAGATTAAATATTTTTAAATTGACAGTCTTTGACTACCTCTCGAAAAAGACTACAAAAAGGCAGCATCCTCTTTTAACGTATTTATTGCTCCACCGAAAGCCAAATAAAGGCAGCCGAAATCAAAGGCTTTTCTTGCTGTGAATACATCCAAAAAATAGACTCCGTATTAACATCATTTGGTTAAAATTAGCACTTATTGCTACTAGTGAGTGATGCAGCATTTCTTATTAATAGCAAATGTAAATCTCTGATCTAATTAGCAAGAAGCTTTGCGAAAATTCGACTTTAAGCAATTCTTTAACAGCGATAATACATGTACTTTTTATCGACTGAGTTTCAAAATGCCTGCTTCTCGTTTTTGAGCTGCAACATCAATGCATGAGGTCATGACAGTTTTTCCTCATTTTCTTCAATTATTCTCACTGTGCTTTATGTCAATACCCACAAACTCTTATTGTATACCCCACAAAACCCTTGACCATCTCCTCGTGTATTGATGCATTTAGTTTTGTCATCGAATGTGTGCTCGATGCCTTATGTCATCCATTACTGTCATTTATGAACAATGAGAGTGAAATTACAATTTAAATTCATGTCGTCTGTGTCTTGTAGCTTACGGATAAGTAGCGACATGAATGCAGGAGTTTTTCAAACTCGTTTTAATAAGACGGTTTATTTAGGGAAAGGAATGTGAACCGCTTCTTGTCGATATTATAACCAGCATTGATGCTACTGCGTCTGTTGAAGGTAGATACTGGTCTGATGGCGAACATAATACATGAAACTTGAAGTCCTTTGCAAACAAATGAAAATATTGGATCATGTGGATGATAGTACTAATGTCAGTACTAACAATGTATTGTCAATCGTTAAAACGATAGATCGTTACAGGCCACACAACTTGGCAGGTGGAGTCATTACTGTAAAATATTTGATCCAGAATGCCAATTGGTGATGTCATGAATAAGCCCAAATTGGGCCAAAAATTAAAATGCTCCAATTTTCTTGAAAATTTGCACTTTAGCCAAAAACATGGTCCAACCAGGGGTCAATAGTAGTTTCTTCGTCAGACAAGAGTTTAATAGAAATCCTTTTGCCCACCCGGAAATTTTTCTTCTTCTTGTACTTGTCAGGTCAGCTTTATCAAAGGAATCAAAGCGTCGGGTAGTCTTAATTGTCTTCCTTTCGCATATTTTGACGAAACTGTTTAAACCAGTATTGAAATGTCATTGGTCAGGTGATAAAAATTTCACGTCATAAAAGGTTATCTGTTCTTGAGTTCGATGACACTGCAGTGAGTTCCAATAACATTACACAGATTTTTTTTAATGGGATTAGGAAGAAAATAAAATAATTTTGTAACTCAAATTTCTCTGTATATACATTGGTCTCAAAAAACTCTCGATAGATCGTTTTTCAAGCGCAAATTTCTCTGAGAATGACTTCTAATGCTAAAGCCTCAAAACACTCATCGGAAAGAGTTTCCGGAGAAGTTACTAGATTGGAACAATACCAAGGCCGCAGATCTAGTCTCTACTCTGAGCGTCCAGGCTACGCTGATTAATGTGAAAATTTCGGAGGCTACTAACACTCAGGCTTTAATGCTAGAAAACATTGCATGTATAGTGTTAATTTTAAAATACACTTTATAGTATGTTGTTGGTACATTTCTTGGAAGCCTGTCAAGCCTTATAAACCTTGAAACCTTGACGCCATTGTGGCGTACTAAATTTTAAACTTTGACGCTATTTTGGCGTACTAACTTTGCAGTTGTTTCGATCGAGTAAAAGAAGCCAATCAAATGTAGGTTTTGAAAGTTTTGAAGGCGGCTCCCAAAGAATTTCACCATAGATTACAAAAAAATTGTTGCAACAATATTACGTTTAATATGTTTGTCTGCAATTGTCATATCTGGGTTACTGTCTTGGGACGTAATATCCAAAATATGCGGTCACAAATATTGCGTACGCGATTGGAAACACCAATCGACAAACAAAATCCACATCGGGAATTTTACTTTTCGAGTCTGTTTTTTTTGGGTTGCGATTGATTTGTTCGGATGCAGGTTTACCATTTTCTTTCAACTCGATGACTGTTTTACCGTTAGATTTCGATATTCCATTTGGAGCATACGCCCCATTTTCATAGGATGATGAATTTGCAATCGCTGCTTTACGTTTCTCGTTCGCTTCCTAAAAATGATTTTATTTGAGTTTTAGTGATATCAATTCATATTGTGGCTTCCTTCAACCTCTCCAACCTCGTTCCCAGTTCCTTTTTTCCTTTTTGATAAACTGCGCCATCGGGCTACCTCAAATGTTCACTGCCTGTTATCAGTACTGCGTAGTAATATTCAAACAGAGAAAAAGAAAATTTACTCTTCTGAATCCGACACTTTCTGGTCGCTTATTTTGAGAGGGGGAGAGGGGGTGTCGGGTCATAAAGCTTATTGTCATACGACAGACATTCTTTAAGGTTACCTTCAAATATCATTGTTCTTGAGAAAATTGTCAAATTGAGAAATTCAGGATTCAGGAGAATAAATGTTTTGTCAGAAATGTTCTTAAATATAAAGTTTAAATTGAAAGATGCAGGAGAATGGGAACAAGTGTTTTGTTTGTTAGGTACCAACCTCGAACCCAGTGTCGTTTGTCTCTTTTGTTATGTATACGTCTTCATATCAAAAAGAGACAAACGACCCTGGGGTTGAGGTCGTGTTAGGTACAACAAACTAATTTTTAAAACTTTTATTTTTTTGATATCTTCAATAGCCATTGCAGAAAAACTAAACAAATATTTACCTTGGCTGTTTTTCTTTCTGTCATTTGCAGAATCAGCAAGTATTCAAGTAACGACAGCACGATTATAAGAACATTCATCATGAGAAAGAACTGCATCGGTGTCGTGTATGGTACTTTCACAATTTTTTCTGTCACAGCTTGTAAGATGAATGTGTTGGACAAAAAGCTTGTGACGATCATACCCATGCGAGCTGGTACGGCATTTGTAGGAACCCAGAAGGTGCCCATTGCAAAGGACAACAGCAATATTGAAGGAATGTACACTCGATACACGTGGTACATGAAGGTTCTTTTGACTTCGATGTACACATTCAAGTAGTTCCAAAGTAACGTTTCAGCTATGATAAAAAGCGAAGTTATCAATAATTAGCAAGAATGTTTTAACACTTTTGGTAGGAGGGGCGTGGGTACTAAGTGGAAGTAATTGCGGAGCTTTTGGTGCGTTAATCCGCTCCTTGATGCTAACTCATGTTTTCCCCAGGGCTTCTTTCCGCTCCTGTTGGTGCAGAGATAACCAGACAGGCAAAAAGCGCTGGGGAACGAGGTTGATCCAGTTCGCTTCTGCTTGTGGTTTTTAACAGTGAAAATCAAGAGAGACATTTTTGGCCGACAAAGGATTAACCAGTTGTTATGATATGAATTGGAAGATCCCACATTACTGGATGTTTAGAAAATGCAGAGGGGTGCGTTTTTCGAGATAAAGTTTTAAAAAAGCTTCCCGAAAAGGTGTTTTATTGGTGCATTATTACACCAGTCGAAAGAAAAAAAGAAAGGATACACGATACAAAATTTCAAAATTTAAAGACAACCACTAAAGTAAGTCCACACGGAATGAATCGAATGGATAGAATGGACATTTGTAAAGAAGGCAGCCTCGATCACACGGTTTCTTTTCCGTCCAATCGATCAGAAAGAAGAAGAAGCCCTGGAAACGAGGTTGGTAAAGTAGACACTCATAAGATTGACAGTTTTCAAGTCTCAAAATGAGAAAAAAGATGCTTTCACCGAACTTTACTTTTTATAAAGCGGAGATTGCATGCAAAATCAAAAAACTACCATCTTTTTAGCTGCTATGGCCCTGCCTTCGTACAAAGCAAGGCGATTTTTCGTAATATTCTTTTACATTTAATGTTGTACTTTGAGTAACTACTAATACCTTATAAGGAGATCAAAATACCTTTTAAGGAGATCAAATACCAGTTTGTAGTGTAATCCTTAACCTCTCCTAGGTTGATTTTATGGAGCTTTCTTTAAAGCAAATATTTCCATAAACCAGGCACTTTTTTGGTGTACAAATAATGTCCGCTTAAAGGAGATCCCACTGAAATACGTACTAATAATGATGTTTTAGATGAATGTGAAATCTTTCCCTTGATAATTTGGACCTTTCAAGCTGCACTGTCTACTCACTTCCAACAGTAAAAGGTTGCTTCATAATATCCCAGGTGATTTTATCCAGTTCATATCCATCCAAAACCAGTCCATCATGTACGCTCACAGGCGATGAAGGAATCCATCTTGTATTTATGTGTTTGTTATTGTAAGCATCTAGAAATAAACAAACAAACAATATTACAGAAATGTTTTTGTGACGTCACCAAAATTTCTCTTATGCAGCATGGCATATTTATATTTACATCGGCTTTTATTCCACCATTACCAAAACCATTTGTCATGCAGTACATTTTGATACTATACAGTTCCTTTAATTTTCACACCCCTTTTCCTTATCGCGCAGGAGAGATGCGCGAAAATAAAAGGTGCGTGAAATTGGATAATGGCTCAAAAAACGTTAAAAGTCAAAAAGGCACTTTGAACTCCATAGTAACATGACATAGAGACATGCCATTTCAGTGCTGGGGCGTAAGGAAGTAGTCAAGGCAGGAATAATCAATTATTTTTATATTTTAGGGATATCTGAACACGTCTATACCTTGCAACTGCAAAATTCACAAAAATCATTAAAAAAAATGCGCGCGAAAAAAGTTCAGCGATGAAAGCGCGAAAATTTAAAGGGTGCGCTAATATCTGTTTTAAACGGGTGCGCGAAAATTTGAGGCGCGAAAAATGGAGGGAGCGAAAGTGAAACGGGCTCGAAAATTAAAGGAACTAAGGTATATATTGTGACCATATCTCGAATTCTTACAATTTTCCAATCGAATTGCACACTTTTGAGTGTCAATAGGGTATGATCTTAAATCCATGTTGCAAGCTACTTTGACTTCAAGCCTACAAAAATAAATACGTAAATATTAAACAGGTAGACAAAAAAGGTGCAATTGCACTTGTTACAGATATTCTAGGTCTTTTCAATTTTTTAATTTATGTTTCTATGATAAACCGTGCTTCTTTTTTTATTGTTGCTTTGATTGTTTGTTTGTTTGTTTATTTTTCTTATTTGTTATTGTTGCTGCAGTTGTTTTTGTTGCTGTTGTAACTGTTGGTGATGGTAACTTAACAACTCGCGAAACTTGGTCACAAAAAATTATCTTATAACCAAAAAGCTTTAAAAATAAGACGTTGTTATAGAATGTTTGATAAAGTAATCACCCTAGAAAATTTTAAACAATATATCGAATTATTGGGCAAAATCGATAAAAAGTCACTGTGGAGGAGTGTATTTCTATTGAAACGATACGCATTATGCATCTCGTTTTCAATAGAAATACACTCCTCCATAGTGACTTTTTAATGATTTTGCCCACTGGGAGTTCAAACCTTTTTCCAACAAACACCTCTCCAGAAGTTTGATTGATTTGTGTTCCAACTGAATTCTCGTATGTGTCTATTTCCTGCGCATCGGCAACAGTCGTATCAGGAATCCAGATGAGTTTACTCATAGAAGCAGCTTGTATAAAATTAAGTGTCTCGTTTGGACCGGCCTTTAACCGAGAATCGATCCACCATTGGCGCAAATAGAAGCCAGCAACGAACGTCTAAACAAACATGAATCCTGAACATGTTTTGGAGGTGGGCTTTTTATATTGAAGCAGGCACGGTGTATCAATGAGGTGGATCAGCGTTTAATCAAAAAGCATTGTATTCCTACCAAAGTGATATTTGAAGGCATGACTAAAAATCAAAATTCGAAAGATTTTTTTCTTTTTTTCTTTGCCCCTTCAGACCACAATTACCGAACTAAATATTCAACTTCCGCCTGGGTAAAGGGGGGAATTCAGGTAACTCAACCTCGTTCCCGTTTGCAGGTGACTTCGATGTAGCTCAGTAGAATATCGGCAACATCTAAACAGTCTCACCAGCATAACTTACGATGGCTAGAATTCACATACATCTTTTGTACCGAAACAGCGGTCAACAACTCGGTCTCTTGATGTGAATAGGATGTACATAAATGGGTTTTTGAAAAAACAGTAAAAAAAGCAGTATAACTATGTCTGCGATTCGTACAAACGCAGATCACAAGTTGCAGGGCAAGATTTCAAATTTCTGGAAACTCTTGAAAATATCTGCCACAATAACTTCAAAGGAAGAAAAATGTCTCGGATTTAATGTCACAGCAATCAATGAAATTCATGTCAATAAATGGCATTTCTAGTCAATTTTTGCAGGTAAACTATTGTGATCATCGACCCATTTTTTTAAGTGACTCATATTTTATCCCAAACCCTTTTTCTAAAAAGTAAACGAGTCTTCTGGAATGATGTATTTGCTGCTGTTTTGAAACAACGCTTCCAAGCTTCTTCTTCATTTAATGGTTCTGAGTTTATTTAGTTGTGACCACTATGATGCCACTGATATCAGCATGATTTTCCAAATGTACAGGAAAAAAGTTCAAATACTTACAAATTGCGATTCATCGATAGGGCCGATCTTGTAAAACTCGATCTGTGCAGTTACGTTCGTAGTCTCTTGAGCTAAGATGAAAAAAGGTTTCATATTCATATACCCTATCGGACAAAACTTCGCCGGACAAAGGTGACGAAAATTTCTCGAGGCGACGAAAATTTGGTCCGACGAAGTTTTTTCTGATAAGCTAGTTCATTATCACCTTTTTTTAATTTGGCCACAGTAATGTACCAATAAAACTGACTTTTCAGGTGGAATTTCTGAGCCATTTTTGAAGAATGTTACATGCTCGATTTAGTTTTATTCTTACGCCAGTCTTCATTATTTTTACAACATTTTCTATATTTCATAGAAGTTATCGACGTACTAAATGTTAAAAAGTTTTGGTATTAATAAATCATATGATTATCCAAAAACATTTTCGTAAACCATTGATTACAAAAAATTGTGCCCCCGATAAGGGTTTCTCATTTTCTGTTAACCCTATAAAGCCTGGACTTTTTAGGGCTCCCAGATCCTGCAGGGTCCTTGCATTGTTTTTAAAGAGTGCATAGTTACAAAATTATATTTGGTACATTGCAAGTTGCAACCCCAATCAAGTATCAAACTTGATTTTAAATTGGCTCAAGAAATCTCAACAAAAAGCCAATTTTGTTTTTTAAGTTCAATTGAAGTACTAGTTTTTATCTAATAAGAAACAAAGCTTTTGTCTCTATTGATCCTATATTTACAAGAAATATTTCTGAAAGGTTTCAGTACAACACATTATTAACTGGTGATTACGTCATCCGGTTAATACGGAAAAATAGCGCAATCTCATTGGCTCAGACGCCTTAACG
>JAYJMG010082191.1:0-16626 GCA_036873935.1 Stomotoca atra
CTCTCTGCAAAAAAATTGTTTTTATCCTTATACTTTCATTTTTTGGTTTACACATCACTTTTTTTATGTGTGAAAATTGATGCATGTGAAAATGTGTAGTCAAGCACATACTCCATCCAAAAATCTCATTTTTTTAATATTCAAGTTTTTTCCTTTAAAGGAACCTTACAAAAAGACATTCATTGGTATCAGATATATTTTACATTATATATAACTGACGAATCTAAAGTCCAGGTTACACATCTATAATTTTGACTATAATTCGAATTATACCAAATATGGTTAGAAAATAACATAAAATCATTGGAAAAATTATAAACCAATGCCGTGATAGGAGAAAGAAGTGCGCACTTTTTCAATTAAGTTTAAGGATGGATAATGAAGTGGATAGATGATTGATAATGCTGTTATGTGCAGCTGCTGTCTATCAGCAAATAATTTCTAATTTCCTTAACATATTTTAAAAAAACTTTACTTTTTCGAGCTGCTGCTATAATTTGTACTCAAATTATGGAAGAAATTAAAACAGTTTGATTTTTTCAAAAATTGTAAGTAAATCATGCAACAGGTGGAGTAAAAATTATAACTGAACTATTAGCGCGGTCACACCAAAATAAAATGTTCGCTTAACCTTGCTTAGCCTATCGTATCCATAGCAACAATGTGCGCTTAATAAATTTATATGTGGCTGCATTAATTTCGGAAGTAAAAAATTGTTTCCTAAATTTCAAGGTAAGCGAAAAACAAGAACAGCCCCCGAGCTGTCCTTAAAAATTTCTCAGCTAAGCGCATTGTTGATTTCCGCCCTTCGGAGGAGGGAAATCTTTCATCTACCCGTGTGCATGTAATCAAATATCCAATTAGCCTGTCTATTGTAGGCTAGTGCTTGTTGCTGCACCTTGCGATTTTCAGCCATTTCTATGCAGCCCAACCAAGAGTCTTTAGCTCTGTTTTCAGCTCAGCGCTGTCGTTTTGTTGTGTTGTGCTGCCAGAAAGTTCCTGTTTTTGATAGCATTGACGCTGCTTTCCAGCATATACGATGGAATTGGATTTCCCGGACGAAGAGGTAGCTTTCTATATTATTTGGAAAGCTTTGCAAAATTTTGAGAAAATGAAAGTGAAACTCTAACAACAAGACAAGTGTCATAAGACATTTTTACATGTTTACTTCATTATCTTTTTTCTACTTCCTTGAACCTCAGCCTGTTCTTAATTTGATCTTGATTTTTGGTATTCTTCGAGCCTCAAGTTGTTCTTAAAGTTTGACAAACTTGTTGTTCTTTTAAAAAAAAGGAGTGTAAAATCGGAACCTTTTTAAATTAAGTGACATTCACTATCCCCCAGTACTGTAATCGTTTCAGAGTGTTGCGCGTTACCATAGCATGATTATTCCATTATTTAAATGCCGCCCTCATTCTAATGTCTACTAAGTGTGGCCCTAAAAAATCCGAACTAGCTATATACACCATTCAGGTCAAAGTTTAAAATAGCTGCCGCCCTCGAATAAGCGCTGCATTTTTGACCATATGCTGCTCTTAGTATATATCTTAATGTAGACATTTTCACTGGTAAAAATAAACCATAAATACTCGATTTAGCGCCCTTCTCGATTAGGCGCCTCTTTCGAATTAACGACCCCCTTCCAGATCCAATTTTTAAATAACCGCCCCTCAGACCAGGCATCAAAATGAATATGTTTTCTAATAGCAAAAAAGGATTGAAATCCAATTTTTAAATAAGCGTCAGGGCGCGATAAATCCTTTAAACAGCTCATTCACAAATATAAATGCCACCCGAAAGTAAGCGCCCTCTGAAAGAATACGCCTTCTTAAATTAAGTTTTTAAAGTGTGCTATCCCGAAAGTAAGTGCCCTCCATAAGTTAGCCTACACGAGTCGACCGCTACACTCCGCAGAGCTGCACACGTTTCGCTGGGTCTACCACTTGTCGTCCAATTTTGCATATTGGCTCCAATGAAATCTTGGGGAGCCGCACATGCGCATCAACTAACATTTTCGTAAACAAACGACCTGTGAGCGAAGCGAAGCTTAACTTGCAGTTAGGAAAAAACAACCACTATATATATGTTAGCTGATGTGATGGGGCTTTTCTGCTGACTTCTTGAAGTTACTTGGTTTATTTTGGGGGATTGGACATATTTTTTAATACATTTTACACAAATCTTTAAGAAGACACTTTTATATTTGATGAGCTAATTTATATATGTACCGTAATTTTCCTTATTTGAAGTGGTCTGGTTATTACCGCCGGATGCGACATTTGAGCAAAAATGGTAGACCAGACGAAACGTGAAGCAAGTGTTGACCAGGGTAGGCTATCCTTAAGTAAGCACTTTTCATCAAGAAAAAAAATTGGATCAAATGTGAATTTTAAAAGAGTAGAGTGAAAAGAAGTTGTGTTAAGACATCTTAAAAGTAATTTAAAGCATATAAGAGATGGAAAAAGTGTATGAAAACTCATTTAAATTATATATAAATACTGTATATAAATGCTCAATTTAGCGCCCCCTCTCGATTAAGCGCGCTGAAATCAAATTTTTAAATAACCATCTGGGCGCTTTATCAAGCTGCTAAACACTTTTTGGTACCCGAAAGCAAGCGTTCTCCAAAAGTAAGCACCTTTAAGTGCTAAGAAAGAAGGCGCCCCTCTTACTTTGGAAACTTACGGTGTATGTATGTGGTTGTTGTAGCATATAGAATGTCAACAATGTGGTTACGAGAGATATTGTACCTATAACTCTTTCCGCTAACTTCTCTACATTCATATTCTTTATATTTTTTAATTGAAGCGCAGGAGAGTAAGAGAGAAGCATTAATTTATACGACCAAGCCTAGAAACTAGACCTTTTTTCTTTATGACTCATAAAGAATGACGTATTAAGTGAACGTATGTAATTTTATTGTAAAACTATTGAAATTATCTGCAATGGCAAAAATACATTTGGTGGGAATTTTTTTTAAAATAACTGTATGCTCAGTAACTTTTCATATAATTTGATGAAGTTTTATTGTTAGGTTCAAAACAAGAATGGTGTAAATTTATGCTGAATCAGTGACTGGCTGAAACGTGTCAGTTATGCCAGTGTGCAAGTCCACAAGTTCACGAGTCTGCCAGTTCGCAAGTTAAGCAAGATACAGCATTCTGCAGTAAAGTTACATGCTCATGTCAAAAATTTCCAATAAACGCCGCACCCTTATAAGTAGGTACCTTAAGCGTACTAATTTTCGTGCGTACTAATTTTCGCGAATTTTGTCCAAATTCACGAAATTAAATACATGCGAATCTTTCTTCAAAACGTCATTCGCGAAAATAAATAAACGCCAAATTTGTTTTTGAATTTTATACCCGCTAAATTTGTGATATTTTGTCCATTCATGTAAATTTATACCCGTAAAATTTCTTCCATTTTGACCATTCGCGAAATATTATATTCGCAAAATTTTCAAAAGCCTGTCATTCGCGAAAATAAGTACTCGCGAATTACGATTTTTTTTACTCTCGAAAATAAATACACGCAAAAATTAGTACGCTTAAGGTAGTGTAATAAACGCGGCCATGTAATAAACAAAATGCGGCGTTTATTTTAATAGAATTTCTAGGTTGATGATTCTAGCAACATCCTCAATCCATCGACCTAATTTTGGGGTGGAGGTCATCCACCCCTAACCCAAACCCACACCACGGTTGGTTTACGTGATACTGTGATGAGAATTAATGTTATCGTGGTGGTTATAAGCTTTTCACGTGTGAATACATATTCTACTATGGATGAGATTACTTCTCTTTCATCAATCTGATTTGACAAAATGTTGGTTGTGAAAAGCATGGTAGTCAGCATTTTAGCCTATTAATATTGATTAGGCGGAAATCTTCACGCCACCAGGCGTCTTGTTCAATTTGAATAGCATGGGTTTTTTAGAAAGCGAGACAGGTTGTTATTTTGGTATGAGAAAAATACGCAAATGCTTACCAATGGCTGATGAATTAGCCGCAGGAAGCACAGGAAATACAGGAAATACACTTGATATATCAAAACCTTCTAATGGGTCTAAAATAATAAAAAAATATCAACACAAAATTAAAAACATTCTTTGGGTTAATGAATACTAACCAAAAAAATGCTTCAGGCAAGATAGTTTTTTTTAAAAAAACCAAAAACACAAACTGTTTTCATGATGAAATTCAATTCAGTAGATTTTTTAATTTGTAAAGGCAGTATAACATACCTCTTCCTGTAATTGGTATTTTACAGACAGACATCCTTGAGGAACTGCAAAGACCATCATACCACTTGTAATTCCTATATCCACCTGTGATTAAACAACTTTCAACAAGATTATTAGGTTGACCTTCATACCAATTTGTCCACTGAAAGCTGTTCCCTGTAAAATAACAAACAAATCAATCAAATTGTTCTTGGAATATTATAAGCTCCTGGACATTGTCTTTTTTTATTGGTACGAAATAAGCCAAACATTTGAAGATGAAATGTTTAAAGGATAGTTAAAAGATTATGTCATAACTGAATGAAGACAATACAATAATATTGTCACACAAGATTAAATTTTCAACCAATCAATTGCAAGTGATGTAATTCTCTTAAAAATACCAAATGCTTGCATGGGAAGTACAATCGTTTGTGACTTTTACACAAGAAAACAAACAAATAAAATTCTCTTAAAAATACCAAATATTTGCTTAGAAATTACATTTGTCTGTGACTTTTACACAAACAAAAAGTCTGATTAAATATGTTTCTGGAGAAAGAAATATTCTCTTCACTTTGAAGTTTTGTAAGGTATAGCAACATCCTACAATAGAAACCATTCAGGATACCTGGACAGGTTTTTCCCTCTAAATAGAGATTTCGGAGGGCAGTAAAAATTATTTGATACTTTGAGTATACTTTGAGTCACATACAGCCATACAAAAGTCAAAGGACCTTGTCATTATCTGAAAGGGCAGGAAAAATTTCAATGTTCAGATCATTCATGAGGCCATATGTGAATGTGGCTATAATGATTGCAGCGCAAAAAATAGTGACCTGGTTCTGGTGATACAAGAGCAGAATATTGATATAGTCACATAAACATAAATTCAGTTAAATTCGGTTTCATGCCCCATAAAATGTTACTAACAAAATATGCATAAAAAAGGATTATCACAAGATATTTTTTTGTTGACTACATTTTTAACAACCTTTTTTCAACTTAACTATGCAAGCATAAATTATGATACAAACACAACTTGAAAAAAATTTTAAAGTTTTAATTTAAAAGATTAAATCTTTCTAATGCACTAACATTCAGAATACATTCATGTATGGGATAAAACGTGGTGATGACTCGTCAAGAAGGAAAATCAAAAACAAATATCACATTGCATGGCCTAGCTTGAACCAAAGAACAACAACAATGGCGTAGGCGTTACGGTCTGTAGCATAAAAATACACCAAAAACAACTTTTCTGTGACGTCAGACACACAGCTTTGAAAGTACAAAGACCCTACTGAGCGCAAGCGGGTTGGGTTTTGAACAAAGGATAGAAAAAACCCTAATAAGAGCTTTCTCAAATCATACCCAATGTTGCAACAATAGTGCAACAGTAGTGCACAAAATATACACTTCTACCTCATTAATGATTGATAGCTATTCTAGCCAAGTGCTGCTACATTAGAATTTGGTAAGTATGGCTATCAAAGCAGGTTTGAACATTGCTGGAAGTTTTCTGTATTGAACATACACTGAAACTAACTTCAAGGATCTCTCATCAACAATCAATATTAGTTCCGATAATTTCCAAACCAAAAATAAAGGGAAAAAACTGCCCAGGTGGGCAGAAAACTTTCTGCTATTAGCCCCATGTGCTTATGTCAGATAATTCTGGTTTGAACATGCTGAACGTGCTGATTTTTGAACCACAAATAAGGCACTGAACCACGTTGATGAGTAATTTTCGAAAAATAAATCCCAGATTTGGATTCAACACCCTCGAATTGTTCTGAGTACAAATTTTTAAGAAAAACAGAGCATTTTAAATTTTGGTCCAAATATGGGTCCGAACACCCGTATTTGGGTTAATTTTGAAAATAAACCCCATATTTGAAATCAGCATTCTCGAATGTTCACTTGTGCATATTTTCAAGGAAAACGAAGCATTTGATGATTTAAGGCCTAATTGGGCCTATTTATTACGTCAACAATAGGCATGGTCACAGAATTTTATTTCATTGTCAAATGTCTTATGTAAATGATGCCACCTGCCACATTTCGTGGCTTAACAATGCTTTGTTGTGGAGACATTAAGGATAAACTTCTAGCACCAAATTTACCCAAATCGTGACATCATCATTAGGTCTGGCCACAGCATTTTACTTTATTGTCCAAGACCTTCAGTATATTGGACCACCTCCCGAGTTTGGTGGCTCAATAATGCTTTGTCGGAGAGATATGAGGAATTAATTCTCAGTACGAAATTTACCAAGCTATGACATCATGATATGAGCTGGTATGATCCAAAATTTGGCACTTGAGACAAAGAACAAGTGACATAGATGACAACTGTCAACTTTGAGCCCATAATGATGCTTCGCTTGGGAGATATGGAAATTTTAAGTTATCTATTGGTATCCAGTCTAAATTCTTCACTGCGTCAAAGCTAATTTGACTGATTTCCGAGGAAAAAAATAAAAAAATACCACAAAAACGGACGAAAGCAAAGATTTTCTTTGTTCCGCAGAAAGTCAATAAATGGAAATCACCACTTCTCATTTGAAGTTAAAGAGAGTCAGTTCATCTTAGGAGATAATCCCTCGCTCAACAAAAATATTACCTTAGCGCTAATTTTTTATGCAAATAAGCATAATGATATTATTTTATTCATCTAAACTGTTAATTTTTTATGAGATTTGTTAAAATGTTCACTTATGTACGTTAGAAACATTTTTTGTTAATTTTATCAAAAAGGTTGTTGGAACTTGTTGTTTTTAATTCATTTACGATTCAGGTTTGTACAAAGATAAACTATTTACCATCAATCCACTCAAAAGTGTTTCCAGTTGCATCAGGAGCTTTGCCTCCAGTATAAACATGGACATTGTAACCAGCTATACTTAACAAGGTTTGCACCAAGTCATTCTCTTCTTGACTTAGTATAGATGTTAACTGGCCACTCAGTTCTTCACAACCTTCTTTTGCCTTTTGGTAAATTTGCTTATGATTGTTCAAATGATAACATGCATTGGTTGTTTTTATTGATCTGACTGGACATACGAAAGCATCTAAGAAATAAAAATACATTTGTTATTACAGTTAAGATTTACATTACATTCGATTTCTGTTTGATAATCTCTTTCACAAGATTCATAATTTAAATAAAAATGTTTGATTCCTCCAGTAGCACAGAATTCAGTCAACTATTGAATTACACCATCCTTATATCCATATCCTGCACATTTTTTTAATAAATTACTTGGTAAGCTTGTGTGAAGGTAAATTAATACGCATAAACATATCTCCAATATGCAACTTCAGTTCCAATATAATTGGTTGATGAGTAAGTCTTCTTATTGTTTTCTATTCACATTTTCAAAGCTTCTGCTTTGATTTCAATATACTTGTTTTCATCTAGGTATTTTTTATTATATCATTCTTAAACTTCGCGAATATTTACAAAGCAATATCCACTATCAAAGTCTTTAGCAAGTGCCAATCTCGGTTAGTCTCAGTGGACATAAATTCTCTAATTTGTTACAATTTCGCAGCATGACTTCCATAAGCATTTGTCTGTGTCTGTTTTTTTTATTATTACCAAAAGCAGTTTAAGGTTCCAACACGTTTCAGATGATTCATCTGGTTTTAAATATTTTTATTGACTCATAACTTTTCACATTATTAATAATAAAGATTTGTGTGTGCTGCAAAACGTC
Source organism: Stomotoca atra (assembly GCA_036873935.1). Classification (NCBI taxonomy): domain Eukaryota; kingdom Metazoa; phylum Cnidaria; class Hydrozoa; order Anthoathecata; family Pandeidae; genus Stomotoca; species Stomotoca atra. The sequence continues at coordinate 7,948 of JAYJMG010082191.1, forward strand.
TTAGATATATTTCATCGTACCTTTTGAAAAGGCAAGCATGCTCAACTCATATATGGTGTGGGCACAATTCTCACAAGGTTATCTTGTAATATAAGACTGTTAAAACTCCTTAGATATTACAATGGCTACGATACTTGAACTCCATTTCGGGCACCATTAATTTTCCTGCAGCAAAAATGCACCATCACATTTTTAAAACTAATGGCACGTTTATTGTTCAAATTATAGATTTATTCTAGGATCATTAATAATATCTGAAACAAAAAAGACTACTTCCATGAATCGTCAACTCATTGTTAGGTGAAAATTTTTAGTGCGCGGAAATATTAATTCAACCATGCAAAAATAAATCACACCAAAAAATTAACTGCATTAAAGTAAATCTCTATCAATTTCCTGACAAGTCAAATCCGTGTAAACAACATTTTATTAAAATCTGATAAAGTTTTTGCAAAATTGTGTCTACTTTATTGGTTGTTTTTGGCAGGCCCCTCATTGACAGGCTTTGAAGAGGCTATCCTGGGTAAACATTAGCAAAAATAAAAAAAATAAAAATAAAAATTGACCATAGACTTGACTTATTCCAAGGATTCATGTTGATATTTCTATCTGTTACTTTGTTTACATATTTTCATAGGTTGAAAAAAATTAAACACTCAAACTTTTAATTCATGTCGAATTTCTAGATTAATCTTGGCAATTTAAACATGGAAGTGTTAATACAATGTTAATCAGAATTCGTTACAAGAATTAAAAGAGATGTCATATAAAACTCGTTTTTCTACACATTTCCTCTATTGTTCTTTAAACATTATTTCAGTGGCCAAAATCGTTAAAAAGTCACTGTGGAGGAGTGCATTTCTATTGAAAAGATAGGCATAACGCATCTGATTTCAATAGAAGTAATCTTCTCCGCAGAGATTTAATGAAAATTTTGCCAACTGAGATTCCTCTGTCATAAAGCTTTACTCAGACCTATTTCCTATGAATTGATTAAAATTAATTTGCACTTGATTTACAAAGCGCATTAAAAAGGATATTCCGTGTGACATTTCTAAAGTTACTGCTTCATTGTTGCTTTCTCTTTCCAAGCACTTCTCATTGACAATATTTTTAAACAATATGGATTAATGCCTGGAGGTTGTGTTAGGTTAGTACTTACTATGGTGATCGGTTATCAGTTTAATAGACCTATCCTCCTTCAGGCATGGTTAAAGATTCTCATCAGTTTTATAATAGTAAAAACCATCACACTTTATCGACAACCAAAGAAACCCTAAAAAATTTCTTATTGTAACAGAATGAACAGAACTTTCCCCCATTGTCAGGTATGATATTGAATATTAATATCATGCAACTCTTCTTCAATTCATACATGATATGAAGTTCATAAATGTGAAAATGGAGGAATCCACTGACAGGGATCCTTTATTATTCAAGAGAAATTAAAATGAAATTAGTAAATCCTACGGAATTCTCAAGCTGCTCAGTTTCTTAACATTGTTACACTAGATGGGGGTTTTCTTAGGCTGAACAGCTACACTGGCTAGAGTTCCTTGTAAATAGGTTTTTTTAAAATACGAAAATGTGTAAGGGGTTGTTCCACAACCCACAATGGTTCAACATTGAACTGTTTTTTTAGATGAGTTAGATACAAATGCAACTGGTATTCAATAATTTATTCATCTAAAATTGCTATTGACTGGCAGCCATTAAGTTTACTTTGCTAATGCGAAATTTACATTGGCTAAGAAGTCCTTGCAGACAGGTCAATTGTTTATGGCATTGCCATTAAGAAAACTGGTAACTCAAAACGTAAACAAAGTCGCTCTGTGTACAAAATTCATGTGTGTGTTTTTCTTTCTGAGGTAATTGCATTTCAATCCTGTCTTACCTTACATCGTCAGCTGCAAGTTCTGTCTGTATAAAAATGTACTTAAATTTCTTACAAATGGAGCAATAAATATAATATTAACTGGTTTTTTGATCTATACCGAGAATAATATGGTACCTCACAAGCTCAGTCTGTACTTAGACCTCTGGCAATATTAGTAATTCCACAAACGAACTTACTTGATTTTTTACAAATAGCTGTAGCATCAGTGTCATCTGCATTGAACAACTTGCCTGAAGTTTTATTTATTGCAACCAAGGCTTGGAACTTATTACTAGGGTATGCGACCTCCCAAAAATTTGTTTGAAATGGTTTCCCTGAAAGATAATAGAATGATATGGAATATTAATGACATATGGAAAACATGAATATATAAATCATATGGAATACAAAATGATGATTTCCTAACCCAAGCTCAACTTGTTTCTATGATGAAGTAAGGCTACATCTCAAAATAAACAAAAAGAACATCATCAAAGACCATAAAAGATGAAAGATCATTTTAAAAATTTGCTCTTCAATGTGCTTGAACTATCATAATGAACAAGGCAGTCTCTGCATTGGATGATTCATCCTTTATTTTTCCCCTTGTTTTCAAAAATAAACAAGCTTATCTTGCAAATAAGGCTTTCACAAGCAATTCGAGGAAGAAATCTGGACAGCTTTTTTCCACGTTTGTTTTTGGCTCTTATAGAAAATGGGCTGTGCCAAGATACAAGTAGCACAGGAAAAATAGCATAAGAGAATACGTATTTTTTAGGAAGAATATAATACATACTATACCATTCCTTTTCTAACACATTAATTCATTGATTAATTCGCATACGTGTCAGTTAAAAAGATTAAGTTTTATATTGAGAAATTCATTTCTAAACTTGATTGTCTAGTTCTTGTTACCAGGTACCAAATATCATTGTCATGGCAACACATTTGAGATTACTTGGATTTTTTTCTTTTCTATTCAATTCAAGATAACTTGAGCATGCAACAGATTGTGCTAGAGTTGAGTTTCGCATCACCATATTAAAGAAGAAAATTTTTAGCATCATTAGAGAGGGCGAGAACGTAATTAATGAGCTTTGATAGGAATGTCATCTCAAAAATGTGTGTACCAACCTGGTTCAATATGATGATACGTTGAACGAATATACTTAAAGATTCAGTGCTTGATCTAGACTGGCTAGTTTTAGTGGACTATAGTTAGTACACCAAGTGATTCCCATAAAATCCTGATGTTTGGAAAGAAAAGTGTTGGAATTTTTAGATTTTCTTGAAGTTTTCAGCTAAATGTTTTCATATAGTTCATAAAAACAAAGGTAAAATCCATAGCTGGAAAAAAACATCGTATTTCCTTTATCATCAGCCTGTATCACCAACAAATGAAGAGATTCTGAGAGCTTCTTGAAACGATGTATAGGAAGAAGTCTTGAACATGCCACACATTATACAGAAAATTCTTCTCACCCTGACATTCAGAATGTAGTAATGCAATCCTTTGTTGTGGTTTGATTTATTTATTTGTTTATTTATTTATTTATTTATTAATTTTTAGTTTAAAGTCAAGATTTCTAGATTTGCTATCTGGTTTCTTATAATCACTTCTTGACAGTGGATGAAAAAGTGGGAAGTGTTTTCTTCCATTTCTTCCATTAAGAAAGTTGCATTATTGATATATCTCTTGCACACCCCTCACTTGTTAATCGCTGGATTTTTCAATTATACACAATAATGCTCTTTTGATAGGAGTTTACTGATAAAGTTTCCAAAAGTTTAGGATTTATTGGGTACATGTTTTGTTTTTCATTAGAAATTCACCTTTTATGTCTCTAGCAAGTTTCTTGATCTACCATCTATATTTACTAGAAAAGTTTCTTAATTGTTTCCCATTGTAACAGAATAGACAGAACTTTCCCCCATTGTCAGGTGCAATATATATGACTAGTGTCATGCAACTCTTCTTCAAATCATATATGATATGAAGTTCATAAATGTAAAAAGAAAAGAATCCACAGACTATATTCTTTACTATTCCAGAGAAATACAACAAAATAAGTTTGTAAGCTAATCCTTTGAAAATCTCAAGCTGCTAAGTTTCTTAGCATTGAGAGAGAGAGAACTTACTAGATGGGTTTCTTAGGATGAAGAACTATAACGACTAGAGTTTCTTATAAACAGGTTTCTTAAAAAAAGCAATGTGTAGTTTTCCAAAATTGTGCACAACAAAAGTACAATTTTTACTTGGTCTCTATTAGATCGAAAACATCATCGATTAGAAATACAATTTCAAGTCAGTCTAAATCCGTTTTTATTTTTACGAAAAGTGACAAGAAGTTTAGAAAAAGTCAAATACTCACCATCAATCCAAGAATACTCATTTCGTGGATAAAACTGATACCCTCCCAACCATGCATATGATCCATCTGGAATAAGAGACTGAAGAAACAGCCTTTCCTCTTCATTTTCAATTGATGCAAGAGCACCTCCTTTTTTAGCACACTCTTTGAAAGTGGTTTCGAAACTTCCTGATAATACATGATAGCAAATTGGACCAAGCTGATGCCAATACTCGGGTTCTCGCTTGCAATTATACTCGAAAGTATCTAAAACAAAAAAGGATTACTATTTAAAAGTGGTAAAAATATTGACATTATGTGAATAATACATTTCTCTCAAAGTGACCTCAATTTCCATAAGAGAGAGAATGGAAATGGGAGTAATTTCTCCTAGTTTTTACTAGTCGTCAGCAATCATGTAGGCTAAATTTCCATATTTCACTTTTCGAGAACAAGTAAAATGTTCTTACTTTAACACAAGTGATAAAATGATAAAAATGGGTGACTTCTAAAATAATCATGTCACTCTAACAAACAAAGAGAAACATTCCCCTATTTTATTTTATTTCTTTGTAAATGTGCACAAGTGATTTATAAATTATTCATGTCACTCTAGCAAACAAGGAGAACATGTCCTAATTTTCTTTCCATTATTTTTATTTTCAACCATTTTGAAATAAACGGGAAAACGAGAAGTTAAGTCATCCATAAACATAACATAAACAAAACATACTTCAGTCATTACATTTTTCCAATTTCTTTTTATTCTCAAAAATTATTTCCAGCCTCTTCACTGACAAAATTTGAATTTTTATTTCATTGATGTTTCATACCTTTTTTTTCTCTCTTAATCCAAACCAAAATGACTGAATAAACAAGTAAAAAAACCCAGAAACAAATGCTAAAAGTGAAAAGAAAAAACAAGTGATGCAAGTGAAATTGACAATCTGTAAAACATGTAAGTCGTCAAAACGATTAGGCCCTGTCTTGATTGCACGCATAATAAACCGGAATGTAGCTGCAAAATAAGACCTTCTTCGCATGGGTTTTGTAAATGAAACTGATAAGAAAAAATAAGAATATAATGCAAAAAAAACCCTGCACATTCTGATTTCATTTTCAGCAGGAACATTCTTGGCACTAGGAGGGGTAAATGCTTTCTTTCGGCTACCATCTATTTTCAGCAAACACTAATCACAATGTGTATGAAGAAATTTAGAAGAATTTTAAGAAAACATAACTGTGGGGAATTGTCGAGACTGTTGGCCTTAAAAGTCACCAATTCTATATTAAGCAACCAAAAACTAAAAACAAGCAAGTACTTTATTACACAAAATTAACGCTAGGTGGTAATTAACGCTAATGGACTTGATTAGTTTATTAACTCACAAGCAACAAACAGCTTGTGCCAGTAAAATTTGATAACATTGTATTTTGCCCAATTTTACAGCAAAAATATCAAAATTTTGAAAAAACAAAAAAACATCTTCTTTAAGCTTAGTATTATAGACCCTTTCGAGTTTCGCATTACGGGCATAACGTAATGCTTATATGCCGCCATTATGAGAGGAAAGTCGTGCGAAAACGAAGGCGAAAGAAGCGACAAAAAAAATTTCCGACCTCGCTGCTTGGAAAGTACATTAGATGATTCATCGGCGGTTAAAATTCCTGGAAGCTTAATCTTTCATTTGAATTGTTTTTCTTGGAACTTGAGCAGCCATGCATGTCACATGAAGTAAAGATTTTTGCTGTCTGACCGTACACCTGCTATGGAAGTTTCCTCTCATAATGGCGGCATGTAAGCATTATGTCATGCCCAAATTACGAAACTCGGAAGGATCTATATGAGATACGAACAAAATCTTGCCCATATTTTCACGCAAATACAAATTTAGATGACATATCCGATAAATAAGAAATGAAATTAAAAAAAAAAATTCAACCTACAGCTGATCAGATTTTTCGTTTTTTATTTGATAAAATAGTTCAAGGAAGACCCAAAGAACACGAAAACTAAGGGGGCAATAGATGTTTGTTTGAAAAAAATGCAAAAATATTTGGTGCAGAGAAGCCAAAGCATACCCAGCTAATTCAATTTTGTTTAACATACTTGGAAGTTTCATATTATTCAATTTTCAAGGTTCAGGTATAAAGTAGATTAATCCGCTCAGATTTTTAATTTCACAAATTGATTCAAAAGCTTTTTGATTCCTCCATAATTCCTGACATAAGTGAATTCTTCCCAATAAAAATATTCAGTTGCGACCACATTGGTTAAATTTTGGTTACACAAAGATTTCTTTAGCCTGGGGAACAATTTTCTGTAATTGTAATAACATTCTTTTGGAAGCTTTTGATTGGTCCGAAATGCAAACACAAAAATTTTATTGTCTGAAATTGTTTAGTTCCAGACAGCAAAAAATTGAGACAAAAAGCTCAAACAACAACCCACCCAGGCAGGCAGAATGATTTCTGCCGATACTAAAAGTCAGCCTATTAAAAACGTTCATTGGCCTCCTTGACTCATAACAAATTCTTTTCGTGAAAATTAGAACATCTTTATTTTTGAACTAAATTTGATCCAAACACAACATCCCAGTATTTGGCATAATTCGAAAAACTGCTCTTAAATTTGAATTCCTCGAATTGTTCTCAAAGCAATTTTTCAAGAAAAACGGAGCACTTTTCATTTTTGGCCTATTTATGATATCATCAGTTGACGTGGTATCAAATTATTATTTTGCAGACAAAGGATTTGAGCATTGATGTTTCAATGTTTCAGGTGAATGGCGCTTGTCATTAATAAATTTGTGATGTCATATAAGTAGCAATGTCACAAAATTTTACTTCCCTAAGAAAGAACATTTGTTACTGCTCAAACCTGCCAAAACTTAGTGCCATGTAACAGTGTTTTGCTGAAGAGATATTAAGTAAAAATCTCAGTACATTGCAATGATTGAAACATTTTAAATTTGAAACAAAGAGTTAGTAGTAACAATGACACCCACAGATCTTCATTTTCTAATGATGTTTTGTTTTTTTATAATTCCGTCAATCGACAAAAAGTCAAAATTCATTATATTTTTGACTGACTGCGAGACTCGCTTTATCGTTCTTTGGCATGCTGGCGTCGACTGTTAATTGCAGAGTTGTTAATCGAAATTGCCATTTGAGTGAATAACCTGCAACTTCGGTTTACACGCACCTTGTCATACGAACACTCTGTAATATATTGATGTAGCACTAAAAAGCACTGTTTTTAGACTTTCTGCGGTAGCAAGAAAGGCTTTGGTTTCGTCCGTTTTCATGTTTTCTTTTTTTTCTTCGCAAATCAGTCAAATTAGCTTTGACGGGCTGAACATTTTAGACTGGATACCAACAAAAATCTAAAAACCTCAATATCTCCCAAACGAAGAATTGTTATGGGCCGAAATTTGACAGGTATCATCCTTAATTCAAGGCTTCGTCTCAAATGCAAAATTTTATGACCCGCCTATTGATTACGTAACGATTTGGGTACTGGGAGCTTATCTTTAATATCTCCACAACAAAGCATTGTCAAGCCACCAAATTTGGCAGGTAGCATCATTTCCAAAAGTCCTTTGACAATCAAATAAAATTTTGTGACCGCGCCTATTGATGACGTAATAATTAAAAATTTGAAAATGCTCAAATTTTCTTGAAAATTTGCAGAAGTAACAATTCGAGGGTGCTCATTTTTGGAAATTTACCCAAAAACGGGGAATCGGACCCATATTTGGGCCAAATATTAGCAAAGCTCCGTTTTTCTTGAAACTTTGCACTTGGAACAATTCGAGGGTGCTGATTTCAAATTTGGCATTTATTTTTCAAAATTTGCCGAAAACGGGGTTTCGGACCCATATTTGGGCCAAAAATTAAAAATGCTCCTTTTTTCTTGAAAATTTGCACTTTCATCAATTCGTTGGTGCTGATCTCAAATTTGGGGTTCATTTTTCAAAATTTACCCATTTTTGGGCCAAAAATTAATAATGCTCCGTTTTTCAGGAAAATTTGCACAATTATCAATTCGATGGTGTGTTTATTTCAAGTCTGGAATTCATTTTTCGAAATTTACCCAAAAACGGGCGGGGTTTCAAAAATTAATAAAGCTCCGTTTTTCGTAAAAATTTGCACTATTATCAATTTGATGGTGTTTGTTTCAAATCTGCGATTCATTTTTCGAAATTTAGCCAAAAATAAGGGTTCGGACACATTTGTGGGCCCTAAAATTAAGTCTTTTAGCAGCATGAAGCAAAAAGCAGAAAGTCTTCTGCCCGCCTAGGGCAGTTTTTTTAAGTTTGTCTTCGTTTACCTTCGTATTTGCTGCTTTCGATGTAGCCATGTTTGTTTACCTTTAAAGGCATACCGAACTAACGATTATCGTGGGTCCCACGAAAATCAAATTGAGGTGAGAGAATTTCCCAACTAAAA
>JAYJMG010084413.1:0-16569 GCA_036873935.1 Stomotoca atra
AAAAATCGTTTAAATATTTGTGCCTTTTACATATTACAATGGGAGACCTTCCAATCGTCATCCTTTCATACGTGACTTCCTGAATTTTTTAGTTTGGTAAGTGAAATGAACCAATAAATTTGACTGCTCAGGGGGTGTTTAGAATTCAATTAAAAAGCTCTATTACATCAATATATTTTTTAGTAATTTCAAGGAGTAAGGGAGGGGGAGGGGGAGGGGGTAAGGGAGGGGGAGGGGGAGCGGTTGCATTGACCCGAAAAAATAAAGTTTAAGGTTTAGGTACCTTAACTTGGCTTGCAAAGAAAGGCTCTGTAACTAGGAAAAATTGAGTATATTTTGACATGATATAAAGCAATACAGTGAAAAAATACGTGTCAAATATACGAAATTTTACCAGGGTAGAGCTTCAATTGTTTATGTTTTGTATATTGTTCCTGAAAGAGGTAAGAGTTAACAGGAAAACGAGGCTATTCAGCTTATCATTTTACTTAACATTGTGTTTCTGCTTTGTAAAGAAAGACGCCATGTTGGACTGTTGGGACACGAAAAATATACTAATTTAATTCCCATTAATGATTTATGTATTCTCTTACTTTGAAACGTAAAGAGCTAAATACCATTATTCTTAAGAAAAATTCAAAAACAAATATTGTCTGGTTTTCGGAGATTACACTTTAAAAAGGACAGTCTTACATGAATTAAGTCCATTCTATTACCTTAAGCCAGAAATCCTTAGTCGACATTAGCGTATGATTAGAAAAATATAAAAACATTTGGAGACACAAAAATAACGAATTTTCTTTCTAGTTTATTTTCGTGTTTTTAAGCTCCGCTATTGAAAATAAATTCAATTTCCAGTGTTTACGCAAAGTTTTGCATTTGTTGTATAACGAAATTGGCGAAGTTTTACATTGCGTCTTTAGCTGAATCTTTGGTCAAAGTCTATCTTACTGGGCATATAGTTCTTTTAGTTTTTTTATAAAATCATCAGCAATAATACACGGCATACAAGATGCTATTAAGTTCTTTAAGTCTAATTAAAATCAATAAGCCAGAACTAATAGAACCGGGGATAAGTGAGTCTAATATGTTTTATCATTAGCTTTGTCATTATTATTGTCAGGTAATGAAATGGTATAGCAGTAAAAGGCAGAGCACGCTTTTAAAAAGGACGGATATAAGGCGAAGGAAAAATAAATTGGTTTTTCCTTGGACATGAAATTGAAAATTGATGTACTCATTGAGATTTCACGAATCAATTCGGTCGGTGAATAACACATTTGTTATCATAGTTCTGTTTATCATTCAAAGATCTCTCATAGTTTGATATATGTATTGAGAATCGCTTGTTGTTTACAAAATCTGCGACATGTTTCCAGCTTATAAATGAATAAACAAAATCCTAACCACCTGCTCACAAACGAAGATTGGAGAGAAAAAAGAAGAATCAACTAGGAGGAGATGAAAAAGACGAACGGATGATGAAGACATAGAATTTAATTAACCGGTAAATGACGAAAATTCTCCGAAAAAGACGTTACAAATATATGAAAATGTACGAAACCAAATTTGGAGAACCATGAAGAATAAAAGACATACCAGTATGGAATGGAGTAATAAGAAGTTGGTAAGAACACACGCAAATCTTTTATTCCTGTTAAAAGAAGTACGAATTGTCTTTGTGAATTCGGTCATATTTTTTGAACCTTGGGAGAGAAACAGTGTCCGAATCAAAATTGGCGCGAGTAAAAGCTTGACGTTGTTTTAACGTTGTTGCAACGTTGTGTGACCATGATATGCCTGTTGGGTTTCGATGTCTTGAATAATCATAAGCCATCTCTTGCAGAGAAGGATTACAACGAAGGAAAAACAGTGGCAATTTCGTCGATATGTATGGTTGTAAAGAAGACACAATTTTCAGGGTTGCTTGGCTATGTTCAGGCTGCTAGGAGAAGTTGATTTTTACAGCACATTTGATGACCTAATATCATAGTATTCACTATAGTCTGACTTGTGGCTTGCTATGACATGTCCTTGTTAAGTGCTGACCTAACGTATCATGCATTTTTAATGTTATGCTCTCACCCTAGTATGTTGCTGGCATAGTAAAGGAAAAGCTAAATGATTATATATGAAAACATTCTGAATAGGAGTATATATTAACTCACAGAGTGATACAATATAGGGAGAAAAATAGAGTTAAGTTTGCTTGTTAGTTAGAAATTACATCAATATTACATATGTCAATCATGGTTCGGCAAATCATGAAGATAAAAGTTTTAACCTTGTTATGCAGATGAAGTGAAGATCTTTAATAAAAATAGATCTGAATTTATCTTTTGTCAGTCTAAATTATATTGTATTTTCAGCAAGTAAGAAACATTATGCAAAGGCATTTTATTGTCAAAAGACATCACAACATTGTAATGAAATGACACGAGAGATTGAATTTGAGGTTATTCTGTACTGAAATTTCCTTCTTAAGTTGTATTATGACATTGTTATGAATATTGTTTAGCCATGATGTGTCTGTTACTCTTACTTAATGGCAAAATTAAAATGATTCTTTGTGTACAAAATCGTGAATCTTTGACTAATTCCTGTCAAGCATTTGAATTTAGCTTTTCTTAATTTTCTCATTGATTAAATGCATCATGTTGCTGTTTGATTAGTTATAATTGCGTTTCTTTTAGACCATAATAATACAATTAACAGAAAATAAACAGAAGACTGTACTTGCAAGATTTTCTTATATGATAGAAGAAGAGATTTTAACTTGCTTGACAAATGATAATTTTTGGATTATGCATGTATGGTTACAATTAAATAAGAGAAGCAAATAAATAAAAGAGACAAAAGGAATTAGTGAAATGAGCAGAAGCGAATTTTAATATGTCTCATGGTGTATTAAATCTGGTCTGTAAAATGTTTTATTTGTCCATTGTCATCCTGCTGGTTATTGATGTTACTTACTCACAAGAAAAAAAGAAGAAAAAGAAGAGATGCAAGAAAGTGTGTGCTGAAGAATTTGACGCACTCAAGGTATGACAGTCTTTTTATACTAATACACATTCTGCAATTCGGTAATTTATCAAATTACTGAAGTAATTATTACTATATATATAGTTTATTGCTTCATCATTGATCTGTCATATAGTTTTGTACTTAAGAGATGGATGAAAATGAAGCGGACATATTTAAAACAATAATCATGCACAATTGAAAAAACAGTTCCCTATTCATCTAACTTTACACACGTCAGAGAGTGTCAAAGCTCTATTATCAAGAATTCCGTAGGATTCTTGCCTAAAGGAATAATTCTAATTGTTGAAGTATTCATTTAACGATTAGAAATGGTTAATAACTATATTTTAAGCCTTTAATTCAGTATTTAAGCTTATCTACAACCGTTATGTTTTGTTTAAAAACAAACTCAGTAGCGGTCTCATGAATGCATTACAATTTCTATTCTTTAATTCAATGACCGCTTAAGAATACCTACATTGTCTCCTTTGTGGGGAACAAAAAGGCAGCGCACTAACAAGACAATGTTGCTATGACAATAATCAAGCAAAGATTAGACATGATTGCCGTCTAAAATCATGAGCTTGAACATTTTTTTGCAGTACCAAGAGACTCAAAGCTGATGCAAGTACAAAAACAAACAATATCGCTGCACCTCCTTTAATGTTAGTGTGACTGAATTAGGTATGGCATTCACTCAATAGTAGAATGAATACTGAGTGGCTCGTCTAAATTACTAAGAGTGTGAAGCTTTTCTTTGTAAATAAGTTCGGATTATTAAAGCGTTCTGTAAACTCAAAAAGAAACATCAGGAGAATCTCTTGGATTTTACCCCAAAACAGGAACAATCCAGCGACACCGATTTTCAAATATTATTGCGCAAATACGCGAGAAGTTGTTATAGCAAGGTTGGAATATTGTATATATTATAAAATTATATTTTAATCGCAAATTCAGTTAGCTACTGTCCTACTCTGCAACATTTGTTTATACATGTATTTTTGGTTTCGAATTGGGTGGTACTCTTCCAAAAAGTCGAAATAGCCATTAACAATAATTCAGCTGTTTGGCAAGCTGAAGAACTCATTCATTGGAACAAATAAATACTGCTGATAAATACTGACTCTCATCCAGACTCAAGATAGAGAATATATACCAGGAAATAAATAATTTAAGAAATTCTGAGAATCTGAGAATCTACGACACACTCTTGCTCAAGCCAGTAATTCTAATTTGTACGAAATATTGAGGTACAAATTTTGGAAGTTAAGCATTTTTTTGCATGAAGGCAATGAGACTATTAACTTGTGAAAATTTTAAGCAGTTCAAGTTTAGTAGTTTCTAAAATTAGGTCTTATGTGTAAATCATTCGGATGCGATCATCAGATTAAACTTTCATGAATGCTGGCCTTATTTGCTGGTATCGTCATGATGTTATCGTGTTTGCTTGTTTACACTTGATGCAAGGAATTAATTGAATACAAGAGGGTATTAAGATTTGAATCATCTGTCAATCTTTTGTTTTGTCTCCATTAGGTAAATTTGTCTCACATTGCATCCTCAGTTGGATATTTCCACGCGCTTGAGAATGTCACTAAGTCTCCCGTAGATACGAATTTCAATTTTCGAAAAGTTATATGCCTCATAATCCATAAACAGTTATGGAATTTTTAATTTACTTAGAATGGACGCGTTTTCGATGTGTCTCGTGGTCAAACATGCATAGAGTTGTGTCTATACGTCTTAAAGGAGTTAAATGCAATTATGTGAGGCCGCGTCAAGTCTTCTTACTGAAAGAGAAGTTTTCAGCTCCAAATAAAAGTCAAGCTTCATTTAATCTTTTTCAAACCCAACAGGTACGTGGTCAAACGACGTTGCAACATCATTGTAACAAGGTCATCAACGTTGTCGCAGTACCGTTTGACCATGAAATGCTTGTTGGGAAGTAAAATAAAAATGGGTAATAGATATTTAAAAAGCTTTTCTTCTCTTACACGATGAAATGATTGTTAAGGAAGACTCCAATAATCCTATTAATTATGGCTAGGTTAGGGGAGGGGTGAGGTGCTGGATGGGTGGGTGGCAGTCATTTGCAATTGCTAATTTGAATGTATATTTTTAACTACTATTTTAACTAAAATGGGACCTTGTTTGAGTTTATCATACTCATGTGCATTATGAGCACTGCTGCAATGAATGGTTCACTTACAACGGCCCGAATTTAACTCTGGCCCTTTTTACGCCGTATTCCACCATTATGCATACCATCATTTCATTTCACCTATAACTTTTTATACAATTTTGACAGTCAAACTCTTCAGAACAAACTTTTTATGCTGAAAATAACGTTAAGCACCAGCGGGTAAAATCATTGAAAGGTCACTGTGGAGGAGTGTATTTCTATTGAAACGATACGCATAATATGTCTCGTTTCAATAGAAATACACTCCTCCACAGTGACTTTTTAGCGATTTTGCCCGCTGGGAAGGACCAGCGTACAATTAAAATTAGTTGAAGCGTCAGATGTATTTCAAAAGATTAGCATGTTCCTGATAAAATATTGGCATCTTTTGAATGCGGACAAAAGTTCTATAGGATGACAAAGATTTGGCATATGGTTATGGTGGATGAGAAGGTTATCATTAAAAGCTTCAATGTAACTCATGTCCCTTTGACAGTTGCTACATCATGTCATGCCGACATCACTTACGTCATTTGTGCTGATGGAACGAATATCTCTTACGAGTCACCTTTATTTCGTCAATACTTAATTTTAGGTAGTTTCCTCCTGGGGGATATTTTTAGCGTTAGTTTCAAAACATGACATCCCCCTTAGTGTCTCTGTTACTTTATAATATTTTCAAAAATTTCAGGGGGTAATTGACCACACTGTTGAAATAATATTTTGGTCAAATAAACACCTGGAAATGGCGCCTGAAATTTCCTTCAAAAGCTTCTCTGCTAGAGCCCCACAAGTAGTTTTAGTAACGTCCTCGCAACTCGGCAGCAACACCTGATCTCTATTTTTACCACAATGCAACGATATCATTGCTTAAGAAGCAGAAAAGATTCTCCTTGGCAACGCTTAAGCCGATTGTGAGAGCTTAAAAGTTATAAAGATTGGATAACCGAAAAAATTAATCGACGCTGAAGAAATATATGGTTTTGTTCTAATAACTGTTTTTCGGTGTGCGATAGAGGGCCAAGATTTTTGACAATCCAAAACATTCTATTAGACATCTGCAGGAAAGAAATCAACCCAAAAGGAACATCCAATCAAGAGTTATGGATCATCAATCGACCCCACCTGAAATTTTCCATAGAAAGTATAATAAACTTTTGATACAGAATTGCAAACAATTTGAAGTTTGGCACACTGTTACGTTGCTATGAAATAAATGTGTGTGGTTAGAGAATTTAATTCAACAATTTTGTGCAGCTTTACATGAATTTTTCTGTTTGTTTTTCTGCGAACTATGTAAAACCCGTATTATATGTTAAATAAAATTATTTGGCTCTCAGAATTTTGAAACAGAACTGAAAAGTTCAATTCAGTTCAGGCTGGAATAAATTTTTAGTAGAACCAGTATTTAAATAAGAATTATTAAAGAATATCAAGGCTCAGCAAAAATTAAGGTATTCTTTTTAAAAAAAAAGTGTGTAGCACGTGTTATACATCATTTCGATCCAAATTTTTGTGCAGAATTAAAATTTTCCTAATTATTTTCATTCATTTTCTTCATCTTTTCACACATGAGAGTGGCCTGTTACCTTTTGTCCACTCTACGAATGAAATAACGGGCAAACAAAATTTCAAAGGGAAATTTTGAAACTGAAGTGACACGTATCAGTACCCTAATGTGATGTATTTAGGAACAACATATCGCAAGTAAAGCCACAAACCACTAGCTTCTTCATTGGCTCCAAAAACCATCTACGATTATATATTGTAACAACATTTATAGTAAAAAACAACAAAGCGGAAAACTGTCGTTTATTCAAACCATGTAAGATATTTCGAAGCATTTTTAACACAGCTGTGATTATATTGTTCGAAGTATGCCTAACAAAAAAGACACCCCCAATAACTGATATACAAGGTAGAAGAGAATGTTCTCGCTGTCCCAACAGATTATTTTGTGTGGATGTGCTTGATTAATGCTGGCATGTTGTTCTTTAACTTGAGAATATGAGTTTATATATATATGTTTTCATAAAATCACCATTATCAGTAAAAAATAGGTTTTTTAAAAGACTAGATTTCAGAGCTTGAACGAAAAATGATTATCATTTTTTAAAACTGAAGCAAAAAAATTAAAAACATCACATGCTGTATCAGGCATTTTTTCTCCATTTTTCAAGCATTGAAGACAGACCAAAAACAAATACGTGCTGAATGGGCAAATTAGAGAAAATGTCGATGATAATATTTCAAATGTCGAACAAAATTGCCATTGGATAAAGAAAAAAAAATGGCTGACTCATTCCGGATATTGAGATTTATATGGTGTGCCTAAAAATATTTATACACGTTTATATTTTCGAACCCTCTAATAAATCTGTTCGGAATAACTTTTTACTGGAAACACAAATGTATTTCAATAAGACGTGACAAGAAGTTTCAAAGATAAAAATTGAAAAAGGGCGGTAATTACCAAGACTTTTGAATTGGAGTTTGATTCATCAATAAATTTGCACGTGTTAGGTCACTGGAGAAATGTAAATGAAACAAACAAAACAAGATTTACAATCTATATCGTTCCTTTCTTTTTATTAACTTTCATTGTACTTCAAATAATCTTGATCGCTTACAAGACCGTATGTCAATTCCCTAAGCGACTTCTTTTTCTAGCGGCTGTAGTGTCTATTCCCATCTGACTTGACTGCTTTTTATTGCCCTTGGAAAAAAGAGCAGATTTTCAAATTGTTAGTTAGGTTCTGAATGTGTAACTCGGACACTAACAAAGAATATTTGTCTTCAAAACAATAGAATATCATGCTCAAACTGACGTAGTAATAAATCTTTTAAAGATAATAAAAGTTTACTAGCGTTCAGAGATAACTAAAGTTTATAAATGGTGCCTATTTGCTGTGTCAGTAGTGGAGTGCCCGAATAAACTTGCTTGGGCTTTCTAAAAAAATCGCTTTTTAAAGCACGAAATATATGTTAATACACTTTTCTTTTTATAAGCTACTAAGGTTAGGGTCCAGTACTCAAAGTTGCTTATGATTTCAAGACTTTTAGTACTAAAAGTTGCGCTTGATACCGAATCTACTACATACTGTATCACTTTTTAAATTTACTATTATTGCTATATTTACTTGGTTGCTTATACCAACAAAGTCGAGTATTGAAAGTTGCTTGCGATTTTAGCTGTTATGTACTGGTTGCTTATAACCTGGCTGCTTATAAAAAAAAAGTGTACTCTATGAGCAACGCGCTACTAGAAATTTGCATGTTATTTAATTCACGTGTTACAAATACAATAGGAGCGTTCGAAAAACAATAGGACATTGTTTTATTCGTTTTTATCTTTGTCATTGGTGTAACACGTCAATAAACGTTGATGATATTATGATTACCCACAAATGAAATTCATTATACCTACCTACCTCTTCATAAATCACAAGGTAATGGTGTTTAATGTAATTGAGAACGTATTTTTTACCTACCTTTCTCTTTAATTTAATGGTAAGTCATTACATATGTAGCCACAAGTATTTCTTAAGTGTTAACTAATTCACAGTTGAGCACACGTTTTGAGCAATTAGATAATGAAGAAATTACTCCATATGGAAAAGATCTAGTTTTAATGTGGTTATTTAAGTTCTAATTAGATTCAAAACTTGGGAAAAAATCTACAGGAAAATCAGTTCCACAAGCGGTTAATTTTGAAACCACGTGATTGCGGGGAGCTAAGTGGACCACACTTTAAATTGTTGGGGGATGAAAAATAAACTTGAATTTTAGAATTTTAGAATTTTGTTTTGTGCTTTTTCAAAAAAAAAAAATGAATTTGCGAAACTGTTCCTGTAATTAACATCAATTACTTAATACGTGATGGTGCTTAAATTGCGTTTTCGCTTCACAGTCCAAGCGTACTTCAGCCTATTGTTTTCAACAAGAAGGCCCATGCGCAGCTCATGAAGGGGCGCAATTAAAAAGTTTGTTCTTGGAAGTGAAGTAGTTTTTATAGGATTTGTGAGAGTTATTGGAACAATATTTTTAGATATTTACGTTAAATTACTTGGATCCAAAACAAGATAAACTTATGAGAGAAACTGGACTGATAATTTCAAACATCTTCCAATATTTTAAAATTTTAAAATTCAACACAACAGTTGTTTGTATGTCCCTCGTATTCCGGATCTCGTTCTAATTCCAATAAAATATCAATTATTCTCTCTGAAAAGCAGGGCTAAGTAACAAACTTAGTATAATTTTGGAACTTCTTTATAGAACAGATCATTTTCATTGGCTAATTCGCTGCTTCTGCAGGTCATAATAAACGACAAATAAAATATTGATCGTTGGGGAAGTAGTAACCTGTTTAACTTTTCATTATTAGTGCCGTCATTACCCCCGGATAAGGCTGAAAATAAATGCAAAGTGACAGAGCCATCAGGCGTGTTTTTCATACTGAATTCAAAATGAAAAGGGTTTTTTTTTATTCATGCATTTCACAAGTGAAAATTTAAAATTTAAAAAAACTTTATTATGATTTTATTCAATATATTTTGGGCAAAATCATCAACTTATTAAAGAAAAAAAAGCAGTGAACTTAACAAAAGAAAAATTATTATATCATTCAAATTTGTCTGGTTCTGCTTCCAATATATCACAATTTTTGAATTATTTGAATTGTTACGTTAAACTAATCTTTTCCGAGTGGAAACCGCTTCAGCCACAGTTATTCCACGTAATAGTTTGAGAATTGATTTTGGTTACAAAGTGATTTACTATAAGCAAATATCCAAGTAACTTAATTGGTAGAAAATCATGAGACCTAATTTTTTCCTTTTGTTCAATTTATGATATCGTTAGCATGTCAAACTGACAAAAGAGTAACCAAACGAAGTAACAAGATGACAAAAGCAACGACCCGAAACGGTAAACAATCAATGATTTAATGTACTTTACTAAAACATCATACCGAAATTGAATTTCTCATGTTCCGATGTCCGTCCTCTTCAAGATGAACAATCAGATGTTCATCAAATGAAGCGAGAAGATTTATTAAAATAACCTACTCAATCTAATCTGTAATTAACATTAGAAAAAGGAATACAGATTAGTATTTTTAATGTATTTAAACAATGGAGCGAAAAAAAATCTAATTGTCTTAATACTGTCATTAAGGAGAGTATAATGTTTGTTCATTGTAAGTTCTGGCGGCTAAGTTTTTCAATGTGTTACATAGCTTTTAATACGTGCTGGTAAGAAATTTGTTGCCGACCACTCAGAGAAAATGCTCGTGAAAGACACGACTGTATTATTATGTTTTTGTTTGTTTACAAATACATTAGCGAAATTCATAAAGCCGAAAGAAGGAAAAAGTGATTTTATGAAGCAACTTTTAAACATGAGGGTAGGTGCTGTGTTTTTTTAGTTTTCTTCAGCTGTAAGATAGGCAAGTATACTGTGAGATTGGCAATCATGCTTGCTATGTTTGTGCAAACTAAATTGACATAGAAAATGAGTGTGATCTTGTACCATTATCAGGCAATGAACGACTCACATGAAGTCGAGCCAAATACATTATTAATGCTGTTTGCCAAGTGGTAATTACAAGTTCTCTCTGATTGGTGTTTCAAAGACAATTTAAAGTGTTTCTTCATTGAATCCTTATAAATCTATTTATTGATAAATATGAGATTCAAATGAAAAGATGATATAATGTACGAGCAATGTTTTTCTAAATATCATTTTGAAATTATATGATGTTATGATTGTTTGAATATGACCATAATCGCTACTTTCATTGCGTGAGTTTTAAAGCTAAATTTAGAATTCCTACATGCTTTGTTAATCAAGAAAACAAGTGCAAGCGTAATCCGACAAGTAACACATTGGGCAAAATCGTTAAAAAGTCACTGTGGAGGGGTGCATTTCTAATGAAACGATACGCATTATGCATCTCGTTTCAATAGAAATGCACTCCTCCACAGTGATTTTTTAACGACTTTGCCCACTGGTATGTATTTTATTGTTTGCGTTAACTTAAAATTTCGTCTTTCGCAAAAGATGGTGAGCCTTTTAAAATCTTTCCAGTGGTTGCTGCAATCGAATTGGAAAGGTATGTCCTCAAAAAGATCCCTGTCCCATCTTGACGATGTCTAAAATGAATTTGCGGATAAAATTTATACCAGGCCTTGAAAGTATTTCATTTGACTTAATGTTAACATTGAATGGGTGATTACGCTTAATTTGCGAGTTTAAAAAGGCCTCTATGAACCGTTTCTTGTGGATGGCTATTTTTTATTGTTGTTGTTGTTGTTGACCATGATGAATTTCCCAAATAGTATGGAAAGACAAAAACAACATCAGCAACAACAAAACAACAAAACAACAGCAACGACATCAACAATAAAACTAACAAAAATGACAAGACATTAAAGTATTCATCGAATAAAGGATATTTCGTTAGAGGAATTTCTGCACTCCAACAGCTGTCTCGTTATTTGCTAATGCACAGGCTTTAATATTTCCTGGTATTGAGATCAAAACACTGACTTAACTTGTCCTAATCTAATGCTTTTACCGTTCTGTACCGTTAGGTGCTGCCTACTTAATTGTCACTATCAAACATTTCATTTTATCTAAGTTCCTGGCTTTCCTCTATACTTCCTTCTATGAAAATGATGCTTTGTCAGGCCTACAAAGGAAGGATAAACCTCTGCTTTGAGAATAATTATCGTTGCCTAAATTAAACCATTTGTCTGTAAAAAAAAAGCTACAGGTATCATGTAATTAGACTCGTCTACTATTAGTATATGCAGACCACTCAGTGTCAACAATGAGTAATTGATGTTAAAACAAAACACTTTTGTGAAAGTAGATGACACAATACTATTTAATCATTTACCTGTGCGTTGTTTTCCAAACAGAAAAGATTCCTGTCAGTTCCGTGTGTTCCAAATAGGAAGAGTTTCAAAAGTTCCGTAAACACAAAAATCGGTGGTAAATTATTTTTTTTCACATTGATGATTGATAACCTTGCAATGTAATATTTTAATTTTGTGAAATAGATTTGTACTTGGAATACGCAGACCTAAAAAGAACCTGACCATTTTGAAGTAGAAATAATAAAAATAAATAAAAGCTGAAATAAAATCTAAGCGAAATAATGTGTTACTTTTCAAGAAGAATTCACACACAAAATCGTTAAAAAGTCACTATGGATGAGCGTAACATAATGCGTCTCGTTTCAATAGAAATACACTCCTCCGCAGTTATTTCTTAATGATTTTGCCCACTGGGTTATTTTTAGTCTGTATCTGTATGAAGCTTTTAATCGAGTAGTATAGTTGCCATATGTGAAAATATTACCATTAGTGGTCAAAAATACCTTCATTGAGTGGGAGAGAGAAAAGTTGAGAAAAGTAACAAGAAGGTTCTTTGTTTACATGTTTAAGTAATTTGTTTTTTCTGTGTGTTCATAGAAACTGTCGCAAATTGTGATAATTTGAAGTTCCTGGTTTGACAATACTTTTTAAAAGTCCAATTTATGCGCATATTATTACGAAATTGCACCAATTGGTGAGTCATTTGTGCAATGGAGTTATGCGTAACACATTTTCCCTGATTTGTTTCACCTTGAAATGTGTGGCAACTTCCGTCGACAGCGTTACGTAATTTCGATTTTGATTTTTGTTGCTCTTAACTATGTGATGCAGGTTTTGCTAGTGAATACAAGTGGGTCAACTGAGAAGTGTTTTTAGACGAAAATACCCGATGTTCATTGCAATTTAAGTTAAATAAAAACTTTCAACCAGAGGACACTTCTATATTCCTCACGAAGTCAAGGCGTGTGGAATTTCCTTCACCTTATATTTTCCTGGAATTTGTTGGAAGTAATTTACTTTTACCCGTCTCAATTTCCGTTATGCCATTAATTGAAAATACATTTCCCAAAATGAAGCTTTTTGTATCTTTAAACGACTTTCGTGGGGTATGAAGTAACAATTGGCTTACGTTGGACTACAAGAAGCGGGCAACGCACCTAACGGTTTAACAACAACTTGATTTGATCGAGTAGCTAACAGGATAGATAATGGATTAAACTTTTATAATGCTAATATGATTAACAAGAGGAAAAATTATATATGAACGATAAGAAAGGGTTCATATATATATATGCTTTTTCAATTAGAGAATCTAAGCAGATCTACCGCACACTGTGCTATTGCAACTTCTTGCTGTGTCTTGGATAATGTAAGAAACAATAAGTGACCGTTAGCTATCATAAGTTCCCTTCTTGACAATGCCTAAATGAAGCATTGCTATTTGCACTAAGGTATTATTTGAAGGGGATGATTTTAATTAATTTATATTCAGCCTTGCAGGGGATCATTGCATTTAGCTAAGATGTTATGATACGTATCTTTTGCCATTTTTTGAAACATGTCACCGCCAAGAGTTTCATTCGGTTAAATATATATATTGATCATTGACCTGGAAAAATGCTTCGTTTTCTTTAATAATGTTTGTACTTAATGAGATTCCATGCTTTAAGGGATTGATTATTTGAAGCGTTATATTATTAATATTAGTTTTTTGCTTCACTGAATTTGCACTTCACTGCATAGTTTAAGAGGTACGAATGGCTGAAAATTTATCCAATCGCTACACTCTTTCGTGTAAACTCTATAATCAACGCTTTTAGCGGACGGAAACAAATGTTGTTAGTTTAATTATCAATCTCGGAAACATCAAACGCGTTTCAGCTGATTAGTACATTCTACAAGAGCACTCAAAATGCCATCATCAAATTATTGGAATTATGCAAAGGAGAGAATCAGAAATAGCCTTTCAATTAAAATTTCTGTTTCTATTTTTAGTTGTAGGGAGAAGCATTAATCTTCCCATTGTGAAATGAGAGATCAAATTAAAGATGGTGCATATTTAAAATGGCAGATATATAAGATGGCGCATATATAAAATGGCGCATATGTAAATTGCTGCATATATAAATTGACGCATACATAAAATAACGCATATTTAAGGTGACAAATTTATAAAATGGCGCATATTAAAAATGGCGGATATATAAGATGGAAAATATGCGTTTATCATGTCCAGCTGTACTCTTCTTCATCAAGAAAGACATCATTATCATTTACCTTTTGAAGTTTTAATTTTGGCCGGTAAAATGCATTGATGAGATCTTTCAGGGAGGTACCGTAATGTAACATTCAGTCTTTCATTCATCCCCTGATGATTCGACAGCTTCACTTTCTTTTCAACAGTTGTAGTTAACGGCACTAATTAATGTACAACACAGCACAATGATGTTTTATCAGGCGCCATCAATTCCACCCATCTATCTTATTCCCTTGCATAAGGTTCTAACTGACACGTTTCCTGTCGTACGGCATACCTGTGGATAAATTTGAAGACCCACGTAATGACTTAGTAAGAGTTAATGGCAGCTAGCTTGTTTAAAACGTTTTTTAACGTTTTTAGTGTCAAACTGTATGTCTTAAAGGGCAATAGTTAACCCATTTTATTTACAGGAAATGATGGGAGATAAATCATTGAACTTGACACTAGTGCACATACTCAGCTATTTGTTGTGGTTTATTTTTGGATGTTCAAGGCATTACCGAATGTCTCAAATCAATGCAAAGTAGATAATGTCTATTCTGCTTTAAGTTATGCTTTGTATAGATTTATATCGAAATTTTCCTCGAACTTCGCAAAAGCTTTTCTGACGTATTATTTCATTTTCCTAGTTTGAACTTTGGCTATTCTTTATCCCAGAAAATGTAAAAAAAATTGACGTTGAATGTTGTTTGCTTTGTTGCTTAAAGAGACCATTTACTTTCGAAATTTGTGAAAAAATTCACAAATAATTATTGCTTCACAATAAGTTTGTATTATGTAATTTTCTTGCAATTGTTTATTCACAATTTCTTTTGCAATCCCAATGTTCTCTGTTTAAGTTGAGCAGTGTGCGAGACAGTATTTACACTAATTCTCTACCATTAAAACATTTAATTAGTTGCAAGTTGAAGCTAATGAACCCCAACATCACAGGTTGATTTATGGAGTGTGGCGAACATTATGCATGAATAAAAATTCTTGTTCGGAGCCCGTCATTTTATGAACCATACCAATTAGATGTCTGAGATAATTAAATCCAATAAAGGTATGCGCCATAAAAATGCTTCTAATTACGTCTTGTCAAATACAGACAAAAACAATCGATAATGAAATGCACATAGGAGTTTACAGCGTTGATTTGCAATTTTGAAATGCAGCATGACACTTCTAAATTTTGAAATAAACTTTCGTTGCGTCAATGGATCTGTGTGAAATGTTTTTATACATCCAGCTATTCTGTAGCACAGCTCGACTTTGAAATGAGTAGTCTTTATCTTTGTGTGTTGTTTATTTTTAAAGGTGCTACGCAACGGATAGGTTTAGCGGCAGCCGGCAAACCTCAAGTTCGAAGCGAGAGATAAAAATATTGATCAGTTATCGACTTGAATTTCGTCAGATACAAAGAATAGAGGGGCTTAAGGTGGAAAAAATACTTTATCCTAACATAAATGATTAACTCCGAGCTGTAAGAAGCTATGTGTAGGCTAGATTTAGGCTAGATTTAAGAATATCGACTTGCTGTCACTGTTATTCTTGGTGAAGTTTATGTAATTATTTTATAAACATTACCAAACCATGCATTAATTCAATGTACTTTTGCCACGATAATATAATTTATACCAGTTGCACTAATTTAGAAGCATCGACAACAACATAATAAAGCTGTTTTTCTCCATTTTTTACTATTCATTGATCCCACATCTGTTTGCTGCCTTCTTCTTCGTAGTGAAACAATAATGACCAGATTTTGCAGTAAATCTTATGCAAAGTATTGTGGAGTGAACAGTTTTATTAGGGAGATTCTCACAAAAAGCTTTATAAAATTTGACGGAGAGAACAGAGATAACAATATCTCTGCTATAAAGTACGTCGAATGTTTCATCAACAGCAAAAACTTCAATTTTGTTGATTGAATGAAAAATACTCTCCTTCGTTTGCCAGCAGGAACACAAAGGTAGTAGTCGAATGTAATAATTGTTGTGTGACAAGTATGAATATGTGAAAAGATCAATCTTGCGTAACTTTTGCATTGGAACAAACAACTTAACCCTATTAGGCTGAGGCTTTTTTGGATCCGCCCCCCTCCCATAACGTCTGAACTACTTCTAGCATAGAGTTGGAATTTGGCATGGTGGTAGCGTACGTAGTATATAATAAACAAAATGGCAGTATAATATTTTTGATGATGTCAGCATTTTTCGCGTGACGTCATCATATGT
>JAYJMG010085522.1:0-16553 GCA_036873935.1 Stomotoca atra
ATTGGCAAGGATAGGTTCAGTGAAGAAATTAAAGCAATTATTTGAAAAAAAAATTTTTGACCTTAATTCTCCTTTAAAGTCCCAATTCTTCCCCCCGATAAGATAATCACAGTCATATGGTTACTATCTTCACGTCTTATTCCAGTGACAGATGAGACTACATGTAACATATTCACTGTCTAGATTTGCTTTTGTGTACAACTAAGTCAATTAAGTTAGCAACGAGTGCAACTTAGTGTTTTTCTTCCATGACATGATGAAGAATACCAAAATACACAAGAACTTCTGTGATTTTTGCTTTTGTGTCACTGTGGCCTAAATTTATGAAACACTGAAGAATAAATATGAAGTAAACAGACTAAGAAAAAAAACTTGTAAAAACCTTTTCATTTTTTCCTTGTTTGTCATTCTACTAAGTATTTTTTTTGATTGTACCAGCTTTGGGATCTGTGATGCAAGGTGACAGAATTTGGTGGACATGGAATGGTGAGGAAATGAGTGACGATTTCAAGTTGCTGCGAGTTCAACCAGACGAATTTAGTAATGGCATAGCTGACTCATCGTCATGTTGTCATAAGCCTGAAGATGTATTTCAAACGATCTTAAAGACAGTCGGTGTTTATTCAGCCACTTTAGATCAGTGTGGTTTAGGTATGTTTTGTCATGATTTCTAAATGTTATAGGGTGACGGTAAGGGTCACGGTAAATATGTCTTCAAATCCAATCAGTGGTTATCACTTTTCAATATGTTATGTTTGCAGTTAGCGATCTACTAGAGCCACGATCACACTAATAATGTTTTTCGGATCTACAAGAGCCACAATCACACTAATAATGTTTTACAAAAAAAAAACGTTTGCTTCAAATACCAATATCATAATATTCACTATTTATTATAGGTATAGTTATTCTTGTATATATTTTTGGATGGTTATCCTGTATAAATATTCACATAAATAAAAAAATAAATAAAACAGAACAAATTCTTAGCTAGCTATATAACGTCTTCATGATACTTGCCAATATTCAGAGAAAAATAGAGACTGTTCAAAATAATGACAAATTAGGTTAACAGAAGTAAATAAATAAATAAAAAAAGATTTTGGTTTGATTCTCTTCAGAAACATTCACATCATCTGAAGCAAAAGATGGCAACAAACCTCAACGCTATTGCTGCCTTGTCTGTCAACCTACTGCAAAACATCACGAAGTAAAATTAAAAGACAATGGATTTTCTCCAGCTTCTGTTTCTGCAAAGAAAGGAGATATCGTATGGTGGAAGTGGACTGGAACCAATACTCTCACCGGCTTGGAGCAGGTATAATTATACACTGCTTGCTTCCCAATGTTCTGTTGCAGAGCCCACTTATTCAGCATTTTGTGAAGCAGGCATAAAGATAAAAATAAAATAAAAAAAGATATAAAAATGAAATATGTAATAAAATGTAGCATTAAAGGCCTCACAAGTTAGCGTCTATTTTTAGGTCTCAGTCAGTGGGGAGGCGGTTGATGGTTCACTTGTGGACTGTCCTATACAAGAAAAAACTGGTGCATACATGATGAAATTTGATGAAACAGGAACATTTAACTACAGAAGGTAAAGGAAAGTATAGGGCCTTATGTCCAAACTATTTTCTTTTTTTAATGTGGATTTTCATTCTTCTCAAGACTACCCTACAGGGATATTCCCAAGCATTTTTAGCTTCTACCGTTTTTCAAATAAGATTGAGTTTAAACCTCAACAGCTGGGGGTTTGGGGGACACTGTTAGGCCACCAATGGGGTCTAGGTACAAAGCCCCGGAAAGTTTCAAGGTTTTAGCTATTAGTAGCACTAGTTTGACTTTAAATTACGTTGCGTATGGCTTATGCTCCAGTAAATGAAAACATTCAAAGAAGTTCGTTATCTTCATTTCTGTTATGATTAAAGTTTTAGCAGTGAAAAAAAATCTAAGCAAAATATTGAGTTTCATAACTCAATTTAAGATTGGGTTTTTGCTACCATATACCAGTAGTAGGAAAGTGCTTGAGAATATCAATGCCTACTGTGTTGATGTTGGAGCTACATTACTTTCCTCTGTTATTCTGATGCATCTTAAAAGCTTAAAAGATTTCTGATTCCTGCTTTCTTAAGCTTAGTAATAGCGATACAGTCTAACCTGCTGAAAAGACCACCTGTCTAAGAAGACCAAATGTGTAAGAAGGCCAGTGTTTTTTCACCACAGCAATGTATTTTCTGGTCATTTGCTACTGTATAAGAAGGCCACCTGTTTAAAAGGACCACTTTTTTGTAGTCCTTGGAGTGGTTGGTCGTCTTGCACAGGTTTGACTGTATCATGAAATCATTTTGTTATCTTAAACTTGTAACATGGCTAACTAGTTTTTCGATACTCCTTTTTAACTCCAGTCTTGGTGCAGCTACACCATTCCACATGTCTGTCATTGTTGAATTGAAAGAAGAGGTACTAAAAGTCCAAGTATCTCCGAAAGTTGTACGTCCTGATCCAGTGGTTGTGCGTGCTGGGGATATAGTCTGTTGGATGTGGCCCAAAGGAATTGCTAGCTCCATTGCTGAGTTCAGAGAGGCAAATCAAGAGGAAGAGGAAAATGTTACATTTACTTCCAGGTTTGAGTGCTCTTGTTTGCGCTTGTTTGTTTTATTTGTCGAGTTCGAAATGTTTTTTGATTTTTAATTTGAGAATGTTGCGGCAAGCAACTGCAAAATACTTTTGTATTTCCTATCAGAGTTTTTGAGTACCTGTCTCGAATTGAAGAAGATTGAGAAAATTAAATATAAGGTTAGCACACCTGCGAATGTGTTGTCACAAGAACAGTGGCGAAGTTTGGAAGAAAATTATTAATGATATTGTTGATTTTAGGCGTTGCCACAGCCAGCGGTTTACAACTCCAGGCGTTTTTCATTACACATGCGTGTCATTAACTAACAAAGATAAGCATTCTGAGTATGCACCGGATGATGTGTGGAGCACTGTTTTAGTTGATTCGTCGACAACAGACACGATTGTGAAAGATATCAACCCATCGTTCTACAGACAGGATACTATTCATATCATTAAGGTAAGAACAAAAGCAGTTCTTCAGTGGGAAAAGTCTACATTAGGTGGTTGGTAATGTGGATGCCCCTCTCCACCCACTCTTTGATTGTTGTTGATCTATTTTTGTTGAATGCCAGTCATTATCATCCTGCCACAGAATTTTGAATTATTTATTTATTCTGTTTGCATGTAAGTTAATCGTTCTAATCTATTGATCAAGTGCCTGCATAATTTTGACAGATGACATAAACAGTTAATTATTTTCAGGGCAAAGACATCTTGTTTACGTATACGAAAGCTGATGAAGATGTCTGGCAATGGTCTGTTATCAGGCAGGAGAATGGAGAACTTGTTGATATTGAAAATCTGTTTATATCACACACTGGAAGGTTATTTTCTTTCATGGAAATTGGAAAGTACAAAGTTGAAGTGAAATCGTCATATGGCAAATATGAGGGCCTTGTTTATGTCGCTGAATCAGGTTTGTTATATAGGTTTTCAGTTAAAATGAGCATTGCAACTCTAGTTAACTAATTTTGTAGAAGTTTTCAAATGATACTGAATAGATGTATCGTATGTTGCAGTGGCATTATGAAAATGTTGGAGAGAATTAAAAATTCAGTATGTGTCAAGTTGTTTGGGCTTGAGGTCTCTGATTCTTCCACAATCTCAAGAGCTTGTTACTTGAAGATTCTGCTTGAACTTTTCGAAAGAGCTTGATGGAAATCTTCAGTATTTGTATCATTAGATATGCTCTGCATGATGAAAAGTAAACCAATGCTTGCCATTCATCAAATCATCAAAGGGAGTTTTGTCGTTTGTTTTTAGATGACGAAATTGGTACACCTGAAATTATATCAAAACGAAATGGCGGTAATGTGCGGGAAGGTCACACTGTATATTTATCTGCTGATACAGCAGATGCAGAAATGTATTATACAACTGATGGCTCAGCACCCATTGCAGGCGATCCTAATACGAAAAGATATGTCTCAGAAGATGGAATCATGCTCGAAAATTCTGGTTTGCTGTTTGTAAGAGCTGTTGCGATGATTAAAGGGACATTACCTAGTAAAGTTCTCACTTCCAGGTATCTTGTTTTTTGATTTCAAATTTATAAAATAACGGTTTCCCACAACCAGGTAAAAGAGACTGATACAGTGTACTAAATGTTATAGAAAAACAATAGAAAAACAAACAGACAAACAAACAAACAAAAACATCATAGCTCTACCATGCTTGATGTAATGTTTCGAATAAAAGGGGAGGCTTTTTTAAAGGTTCTTGAATAAATGCCCCCTCTTTGCGGTTATGCATAATGTTTGTTTACTTTCGTCTGATGCCTTTAGGAGGTTCTGGGTGATGCCACCTGATTATCTGTCCACTACAGCTTCCTCTGGTGATGAAAACCACCGTGTACACAAATCCAGTAAGGAAATGTTGAATGACCAACTGGCTGAAACCAGATCTCCCAGAAAACTAGAAGAAAAAGAAGCAAAACGCAAAGAATCAAAATCGTACATTGTGAAGGAAAAAGAACACGTGGCAGCAATGGACAAAAGTGGAAAAATCGTGGCTGTAACAGCTGATGAATTCGTACCTGACTCAGTTGTTATATTTGAAGGAGAATCCATAACATTCCAACTGCAACCAAATGCGGAACATCTGATAAACTACCCAATCAAACAAGTATACAAATGTGAGGGAGGTTACCACAATGTAACTGGGGGCTTTCATAGTGCAACTGTGCTGGAACATACTCAAACATGGACGCAAGAATTTAACTGTGCCAATGAATATCTTTTTCAATTTGCTAATCATGAACCATTACGAGTAATAGTGAAACCAAAGCCGGTAGTTGATGTGAAAGTTATAGATAAAGGATTCTCAAAATCCCTGATACGATTATATAAGGGAGATACAGTTCGTTGGGTATGGAGTCGATGCCTAAAAGCACATACAATAGCAGAAGTAGAGTATTGTTTACATCATGGCGGTTATAATGTTGTGCAAGATGGCCCCAAACCTCTTCACAGTGGGACTTATTTTAAGACTTTTGCACAAGCAGGTATTTTTTACTTTATGACAGAAACCGAAAATAGTGAGAAAAATGCTGGCACTTGCGTGGTGCAAGTTTTAGAGAAGAAAAGAGAACATTGCATTGAGTTGAAAAATGATGGATTCTCACGCTCTATGTTTGATATATCTAAAGGAGAAAGAGTCTGGGTACTGTGGAAGAAAAACAATGATGAATCTGAGAACATACTTCATCAAATGATTGTAAAAAGAATATGTCAACCCAATTTTGATGACAGTACTGGAGTCAGTGATATAGTTGCAAAGGATAAAAATCATCCAACTCAAAATGGCTTACTAGCTCATGTCTTTCATGACGTTGGGGTATTTGAAATATGTGACAGAGAAAATCCGAATCTGAAATGTGTTGTTGCTGTGAAGCAAACGTCGCAACAACATGTAGTCAGGATCAACCAACAAGAATTCAAGCCAGGTAAAATTTGTTTGATTTGAAAAAGGTGTTTGCTGCCTGGCAAGGATATATTTTATTGTTTTGCTATAAAAAGTAATCTAGTTGTTAAGTAACAGTAGGCAGTCCTTTCATTGTTTAAAGCTTCTCAAGCTTTACTCACTAAATACACACGATCTTCGCTTCATTTGCTGGTTTTCAAAATATTTTGCTAGAAAGTCTTGAAGTCCCCCATGAATCCCAAAAACTTTATCTGAGTTTTTATGAAAGCTAGTTTTAGTATTAAGGCTTAAGGAAAATGTAGCTTTTCTAGATTTTTTCTGATGTAGTTCCTTTAGTAAACAACATTTATCGTTTTGATTCTTTCTCCTTCAGCTCTTGGTTCTGTCAGTGTCGGTGATCGAATATGGTGGACATGGAGTGATTCTGATATGCCGGAGGATTTCTCCTTGTCTAAGTTACCTATAGATGAAGCTTCTGGTACACGAGTCCCAACGCCAGTAACAGACTGCTGTAAACATGACCCTCTATTTTTGCAAAGCGCCGTGAAAGCTGGCGTGTATTCACGTGAAATGATAAAGTGTGGTTTGGAAACTTACAGGTCCTCATTTGTTGAGCATGAAGATATGGTGAGATGGTGCTGTTTGATTTCACAACCTGTTGTAAAGGTGATATTCTAAATTATGTTTTCTAAGAAGCCTCTTTCTTCTTGTACTTGTGCTCATTTTTTAGTTACTGGCTTTCAAGCATTTTGTATTAAATTTTCCCATTTTGAAGTGGCTTAAAAGTGGTCATGCATATCAGGATCAATCTTAATATGTCAACTTGACATTTCTTTCTGCCTATTTATATTAAGCACCATGAAGTGAAAGTAAAAGACACAGAGTTTGTACCTCACGCCATCACTGTGAAGAAAGGTGATTTCATTTGGTGGAAATGGAACAATGTTAAGTTCACAAACAGTATCAAACAAGTAAGTCATATATTGTGTAACAAAGATAGTATTGTGGTTCGAATGTATTTTTCGCAATTATTTCAGAATTCTTTTTAGCTGTTATCTTGCATAAATTCTTGGAGCTTCTACACTCTTCTTCTATTTAATTTTTATTCATTTTACCTTCCTTACTAGCAAAAACTAACACCTTATCAAAGTAAAGTATTGTCATCAGATTGTCCTGTTCAGTTACAAAATGGCGCCTTCATTGTGCAAGTCAATGAAACTGGCACCTTTGCATTTCACAGGTAAGCTTTTTATTGATTATTATTTTTGCATGGGAATTTCAAGCCTTTTGTCAATAATCTTTCTTCGAATTGCAATACGTGAAACATTCAAGAAAGCACTATGTCATTTTTCTGTGAAAGTTTTCTTGTAAATGGCAACTGTTTTTATATTTGTAGTATTGGATCTGAGCACCAGGCTATTTGTTCTGTTATTGTCAAGTCTGGAGTCCAGGTAAGCTTACTATTAGAAAAGTTGTTAAAGGTCAATATAGAAATGATGATTTATAAATGAAAAAGAGCCAGGTATGTATGCTTATTTGGAGATGGTATGTGCGCTAATTTGGAAAATGTTTTCAGCTTATGTGAAAGTATGCATGCATATTATTTTGGATGTACGCTTATTTGGACATAAGCTAATTTTGAAAGTATGTCACTTATTTGGAAAAATGTTTTGGCTTAGTCTAGCTTTAACAACACCGTCTTTGCATGGCAGGTGTTTAGGGTCAATCAAGGTCAGCAAAATTTTTGAGCTTAATCTTCTCAATCAATTAATGAAAAGTACAATGCATGACAATATGAGTGGTTCTCTAAGTAAATTCATTTGCTTTCTTTGTCAGGTGCATAAATTGCAAGTCACTCAGAAACGTGTTTCACCAGATCCAGTCGTAGCAACACTTAACGACATCGTGTGCTGGATGTGGCCAAAAGGAGTTGCGAGCTCATTGTCCCCATTTGATGAAGGCCATGAAACTGATGAGGAAGATGAAGTAATGTTTTCTGCAAGGTATATTTTAAAATTACTGTTTTGGTTGGGCTGAAGCACAATAATAGAAGGACAACGGTTTTTGATTCACAAAAATTACAAGCTATCCAGCCAAAACAAGCATAGGTCCAACATCTTAGGGAAATTATGATAAACCTTTTTTATTTGCTTTCTGTATGCATTACTTTGCATCTTATTTTTAGACGTTGCTTTGGTCGATTTTTTGCAAAGGCTGGTGTTTACCACTTCAATTGCTCAACACTCACAAAACAAATGAGCGTAAGTTAGATGATATGTACATTCATCCTTTTTCTTGATGTTCCGATTTTATTACTAGAGAGTGATCATTGGAAGCAGTTTGTGACTTAACAATGTGAAGTCTGATATTTCAATGTTTTCACTTTGATTTTGAATAGGAGGAGTCTGATTATGCCCCGCCGGGAATGTGGAGCACAGTTTTGATCGATACTACAAAAGATGATTTCATGTTGAGCTTGATGAACCAAACTTCAAAGACAGCAGTCATGCATATTCAAAAGGTTTGGTTGCCCTTATACTTGATACGCATAATGCGTCTCGTTTCAATAGAAATACACTCCTCCACAGTGGCTTTTTCACGATTTTGCCTGCTGGGTAAAGTACAGTGTATGATTTTTTAAGATTAAAATTTCTTTTACACTGTCTTCGTTTGTCTTCTAGGGAAAAGAATTATTGTTTAATTATTCAACATCGAAACCTGACTCGTGGAAATGGACGGTCTCTTGCAATGAGGAGGTTATTATGATTTACTTAATTACTGTCATAAATAGTAACATCATAATAAACGCGCTTGAAGTCCATGGCAGTTGATTTTAAGAAATTTTTTCTCTTGCTGATATGTATAATTAAATAGCATACTTCAAGAAAGTCATTGCTTTTGTGATTTAGGTATTATCAATGGAAAGTACATTTTTGCCCCACACTGGTCGAGTTTTCTTTTTTCCTGATGCTGGTGTCTATATTGTGCGTATACAGTCAAAAAATTCAACATTTGAATGTACTGTGTATGTGACAGAAACAGGTAATATTTAGTTTACTGTGAATGTTATGGTCTGGACCATAAAAATTTTCACGGTGGAGTGTTGCATGAACCCGAAAACTCTCTCTCTCTCTCTCTCTCTCTTGGCGTTTTACTTTGATAGTTAAAACTTAGTAATTGGAAATTTGCGCCATTTCCACAAAGACAGTGATGGAGTAATGTATGAAGCCGAAAAATCTTGTTGTTTTACAACATTATTTCAACATAACTACTTCATCTTGAAGAGATTAACCTGACTAGAAAATTGTTTATCGGCTTTAGATGAATTGACGAAACCACCGGCTGTATCCACTGGTGAAATGGATGGTGGAAGCGTAAGTGTATTAATCTCCTCCTAATAACGATAACCCTGATTTTTTTGGAATGAGGTGATTTAGGCTCACTCCAAGTTGATAATTGTATGAAAATGATGAAAGCATGTACACATTTTTTGTTCGCAATTAAATTCATGAACACTGTACTAATTTTTCTGACCTTCCACACAATGAAAAAAACATTAATATTTAACATTTTTTAGGTTGAGCTTGGGCATGTTGTGTTCTTTACACACGAACGAAAACAAGCAGAAATATATTACACAACTGATGGTTCCATTCCAAGACTAACCTCAAGCACTACAAAGGTATCGTTGAAAAATTACCGTTTACTTGTCTTTCAATGTTGTCACCATTTTTAGCCTAAATTCTTTAATTAATTATTTCTGTCTATTGATATCTGACTACATGTTTTCCATTTTAGCTGTACAAAGCCAGTGAAGGTGTCTCACTAAATCATGGTGGAATTCAATTTGTGAGAGCAATGGCAATATTGAAGGGGTCACTACCTAGCCTCATCTATACCACAAGGTTGATACTTTTTATTATCTTTAGATGATTTTAAGGGTATGCTTAGATGATACAGAACGTTTCAACGCCCTGGCATTAAAATGGGATGGGCATTGATTAACACAAAATTTCTACTTGGGATTGGGCTGGTATGGGTGTTTACTTGGGATTGAGCGTTTATTGCCAATTATCTTGGGCGTTGATTCGGGAGTGGGCGTTTGAATGATCTATGTGCAAACTGAAATTGCTATCTACGGCTCTTGATCATGACTTTCAATAAGGAGTTTTATGTTCATTTTTTTAGTCGATTCTATGTGCTGCCACCTGAGACACCACTCCTTGACGAAGAAGATCATACTGAAGAAGTCTCTGAAAGAAAAGAAGACACACATGTTGTAAACAATGAGAAAGTATCTGAAATTTCTCCTATTGTCGAGGAATCGGAGCCTTACAATGTTGCACGTGTTGAAAATGTGGAGGTGAAAGCCCGCGCTGAGGAAGCATCATTGGTTGACATAGTTGACAGCAAAGCATACAATGTAGAAACACAAAAGGCGAACATATCTGTAGTGCATGAAGATGTTAAAGTTGAAGCGGTAGAAGTGCAACAGTCAGAAGCCATGCCTGTAGAAACTGATGTGGCGTTAGCTGCTCCGGAGCCAATTGTTGCAGTAGCTACAGAAATGACTGTTGATTCAATTCCTGCTGGTGAACACCATGTTGTTGCGGAGAAAACAGTTGTGTTGGTAGAAGCTGCAGAAACAGAAGCCATTGTTGTGGATGATTCTGGTTCGTATGAAGTGGTTGTATTTGCTGAACCAGAAATAAGCGGTCGAGCCACAGGTTCAGAAAGTCTTGATGTCGACACATCAGAAGATTTTCATGTGTTGGTAAAGCAGGAAGCCGAAGTTAAAGGAGATGCTAGAGAAACTGATGCAAATCTTTCAGTTGAGGAAGCACACCTTTTGCAGCTGTCAGTCATCAATAAACATGATGTTGAAGTTAAAGCAACGAGTCGAACTATTACTCCTGAAGTAGAAGAAGCCAGTGTTCATAACATAAGCGTAGTCAATAACACATCTGTTGAGATTTTTGACCAAGTTGCTGAAGTTACTGACCAAATAGAAGCTAGTGTTTTGCATTCAGTCAGTGTTGATAATGCTGGTACTGAGAAAATACCTGAAGAAATTGTGTTTGTTAGTTCCTTGCCAATTGATGTGGAGATGAAGGAGGCTGTAGTACATCACAAAGTAATGCTAGAAGAGGAAGAACCAACAGTCAAAAAGGTGTTTGAAGAAAACACTGCCCATGACATCAATGATACCACAAAAGAAAAAGATGAGTTGAATTTCTCCATGCAACATGACGTAAAAACCTGGCAAAAAGAGAGAGATAAGCTGTTCGAGAAAAGAGAACATTTCTTAAAAGAAGATGCTAAGCTTGAGTCTAAAGAACTTGAGCGCCACATATGGAAAGATAACAGGGAGGGGCTTGCAACAAAACGAGAAGAATTTTTAAGTAAAGACGTAGTTAACTTAACAGACGAGCTAGAGAATCAGAAGCTACTAAATGAGAAAGTTGAGGAGAATGAAGGAGAGAAAACAGACATTCATACGATCAGTGAAAGTTTACCCTTTGAACAAACAGCTAAGGTAATAATAGAAGAAAAGCCTAGTCATAGAGACTTGAATGCAACATTGGTATCATCTACATTACCTCAAAGCATTGATGAACATTTCGAAAAAGGTGAGGATGGCGATCCATCTTTAGAAAATCAACATTATTATGAGGAACCGTCAAAGTTTGTACCATCTACCGAAGAAAGGGAGATTCAACTGTTTAAAGAAGAGCCTCAACACAGTACAGTTGGTGAGTATAGTGTTGAAGAGAGGGTTGAATACTGTGATGTTAAAACAGCCCCACCTGTCATTGTTAAAAGAGATAGCCATCTAGTGAGGATATCTGAAAGTGGTATGAATGAAAAAGTGATTAAAAGTCCCCTTGAAGATGAATTTGAGAATCAGAAGTCAAATGAATTAGCTCAAGAAAAAGAAGCAGATGCACCTGATGGCATCAGGAAAATAGAGGAAGAAACGGATATTTCTGAGCCAAGAAAAGCGAAAACGAGTGTCATCGAACAAGACCGTCAGCCTTTGAGTGTACATGATAGTGTTTTAGAGACAGTAATCACAAATCTGGAGAAAGACGATGAAAAATATGCGCCAAGGTTAGTAAAAACTAGTGTCTTAGAACCAAATGCAATACCATTTGAACCCAGAGAAAGTATTTTAAACCAGACATATGATAAACTAAAAGATGACGATGAAAAGCATGTACCCAGGCTGGCTAAAGCCAGTGTTATTGAGCCTTTAAAACTTCCTGTGCAATCTGCAGAAGATACTATTGTTGAAAATTTGGAAAAATTAGAAGATGAAGCTGTTGAACAAGTGTATGAATTAAATGCTAAAAATGTTGGAGTAGAGGAAGTAAATGCTGAAAAGGAAAATGAATCTTTTGATGCTAAGAATGATGGTATCGAAGAGAAACGTATTCCTGACACACGAGAAGAGGTCATCAAGCAAGCGTTTGAAAATTTAGAAGAAGCTGTCTATACAGCAAAGAAGAAAATTATAGAAGCAGAAAAACAAGATGACATTCATGCGCAAGAGACTGAAGAAGATTTGAAACATAGTCAATGTCCTTCTAATTACACAACAGATGTCCCGAAAGACCAACCAATCGAACAAGTGGACAAACAAACTGATGCAAATGTGGAGGCACCTTTGGCAGCCACAGAATTGATGCTTGATATGATGGAAAATGATGTAGTAGAAAGCAAAGAAACAGCAGAGCCACTACAGAGAGCAAGTTCACCAATTGTCCCTGAAAAGATTCATACTGAAAAAGAGCTAACGTCTGAGAGAGTGCCTGATATGATTGATGTTGCAGAAGATGAAGAGAGACCATTATCACCAACTACCTTGGAGAAAATTCGAAATGAATCAGCTGTCGAAGATCAAACAGAAAGGCCGTTATCTCCTGCAAGTATTGAAAAAATCAGAAATGACTGTGAAGAAGTAGAGGATGAAGACAGGCCATTGTCACCAAATACACTAGAAAACATTCGAAAAGAATGTAGTGATCTTGACGAACAGGGAAAAGTGACATTTCCTGAAAATCAAGTGAAAAGCTCAGAACAGACATCCAATGTTGCTGATAAGGATCCAGCTGATGTTACTAGGGCCGGTTTTTTCAGGAGTAATACTGCTCCTTTAGCCCAGTCCACACCAATATTGATGTCCAAAGGTCGTTCTACTTCTGTGTTGGAAGGCTTGGCAGAATTGACTAATTTTAACCAAGATTTGGAAAGTAGTGTGGAAGCAGATAACAAAGAGCAAAGGATAACAGTAGAAGATGGCAGTGAAGCTGATAATGATATGAAAGAAAAAAATACTGTTCATGGGCATGAAATTACTGATTCAGGTATTGTGGATGATACAGTAAATACCACAGTAACATCACAGAAGCCGAATGATACCATAGTTTCAGAAAATACTGAAGAAGACCAAACAAAACTTGCTGAAGAGCATGTACCAGATCAGAAAGAAGAAGAGTCATCTAATGTCAGTCAACTTAGCCATCATAGTTCCTTAGTTTCTCGGAAATTCTCAGAGCGATTGGATGCATCTGATAGTGATGTTGATGATGAAGTGGCAACACACAAGACAATGAAAGATACTCCAGATGCAGAGCGAACAGTTGAACAAGCATATATCGTCGATAAAGAGAAAGACATGAAATATCGAGCTGCGTCCTTGAAATCCATGAAATTTGACACTGAAGAATCCCAAAAAACAGATGCACGCCTCTCGCAAGAACTTTCCTCTGATATTATGTCAAGTTTAAAAGCCAATACACTCCAATCACAGTCTGTGATGGCAGACTCAGACAGTGATGTACTTCCAAAGGACACCTCATTTTCCGATTCTATGAATAATACAAGTGATGAAGAGCATTTTTATCCAAAGCTCCCTCCAGATGATTTCAAAGATAAACAAGTGAATCAGTTGAAAGCTGAAGGAAATGTGAATGGGTATTCAACAGGAGGTTCATACACAGATACTTCAGTGGCACCCAGTGACGAAGAGGGTGCAATAATGTATCAGCGTATACCCCCTGATGAGCTGAGAGATAACAGTCGAATGGCATTCTTAAAGACTCCATCCCTGGGAATGTTTGATGATGAGATTTCCTGCACTGATACTTCCTATTCTGAAGCAGATGGTGTCATTCATTATCAACGCCTTCCACCTGACGATTTCAAAACATCATTGAGAAAGACTCAAGGAACACAAGAAAGTTATAAGCCTTTAGGCTATCAAGACCAACAGATTGGAAGAATCACTCGACTCAAGTCTGAAGATTTGGGAAGGCGTAGTGAAAATGTTTCTGAAGAGAGAAAGGGATCACAGTATAATATTCAACCAAATGCTGACTCTGTTACCCAAAATGTACATGACACTCATCATAAGAGACTTTCATCAGAAGAGTTCACTGGATCTAGATTAAGCATTGCTCCCCAGACCTCTTTGGAAGCAATACCAGCATCTCCTATCATAGATGGACGCCAACCGCAGAAATACACGATTGATAAGAAATTTGTAAGTGCTATTGTTTATGTTTTGTAATTGATGTAAAATGTGTTCATGGCTTCATGATTGAGGCAATATTAAAGACGTGTGTATAATCAAGAACCGTTAAAGGAAAAGCTGAAAATAGTTTAGTGAGTGAACATAAATTTTCGCATAAAAATCTGATCTAACAAGTGAATAAGGTTTTTCCAAAAGTGAATTAACTACCTTAGAGGACAAATTATTTCAAAGAGATTCGGCAATTTTGTCTTGCCGAAATTGCGCAGCATGACTAGAATAGCCAAATAAGTTGTCCTTTAATAAGGTACTTCATGGAAGTGATCTTAATCAAAATTGAAAACATGAAACTATTTACATTACATTACATATGTGTTTTTTTATATCCTTTTTAGAAAGAGGGTTTTAAGATGAAGATCAGTGGGCGCTTTGTAAAAATCACCGATACAAAGTTTGTTCCAGATCGCCTGGTTATATTTGAAGGCGAAGCAATCACCTTTAAACTTGATGTATCAGACTCAAATGCAGTTGAGAGAAAGGTTTACCAGGTATAATTTTTCTTGCATGCTACTCCTATGGTATTGCTTTCGTTCAGATTCTTCATTGTGTTGTGATTTTGGATAAAATATTAATCGGTCATGGCTTAATCAAGTACTGTAAATGGCCAATCTAACACTTACTCCCGAATTGACTGTAACTCAGGTGCTTATGAGTTTGGAATTTAAGTTCCTTTTTTAACTGTTAACCTTACATTGTTAATGCAATTTTTTTTTAATATCAATTTTCATATTTCATATATCATATGTAAAAAAGCTCCAAATGAAATACTTTGTAAATGAACTCCCTTCCCCGATAAACTCTCAGGGTGAAAATAGAAACTTTAATGAACACCCGGGGCATTTAAACTGTCATTTACAGTTTATGGCATTTTGATGCCTTGATGACATTCTTTCTAGGTTTACCGAAGTAATGAATCAAGTCTATCTGTTGATGGAGGCTTTGTTAGTGATGAAACATTTGGAACGCTTGGAGCCTGGACTCAAGAGTTTAATATGGCTCGAGAATATCACTTCAAATTGTACGTATACCCTAGGCAATTCTTAATTTTTAATGAACCATATTTCCTCTTTTAAACTTCGCAGTGTTTATTAAATTTTTGAATTTTTGGGTGCGGTGTTTATTAGAGGGCGGCGTTTATTTCAAAGGGGAAATATACTGTATGAAAAACAGGAAAAACGAAAGCAAAATTTATTTATTTGCCACTAGAGATCGATGAATTTCATGAACGAAAAGAAGTAAAACTGGCTTATTAGGCATGTCTTTTTAACATTATCCTCAATTTTTCATTCAACGCCGCAACTTTTTTGGTGGGTTTTTCTAATAAACGCCGCATCTAAAGGTGCGACGTTAATTAGAGGACGGCGTCTATTACACTACCTACTCATAAGGGTACGGCGTTTATTAGAGGAAATACGGTATATTCAAATATCAATGAAACCAATAAAACAAACATCGTGCTTAATCTGCACTTACTAGCCTCCCATATGCGTATTTTTATCTGTTTCATTAAGTATTTTTTCTCACCATATTTTAGCGGCAATCATCGTCCAGTTAAAGTAACTGTCAAAACGAAACCTGTGATGGATGTAAAGGTATGAATGCACTATAAATGTATTATGAAAGGTATTACGTTTAATACAATATTAACTGTTTTTTCTATCTGTACCGAGAAATATTGCCCAAGGTCTGTGCAATGACCGAGGGCAATATTTCCGGTACAGATCGAAAAAAACAGTTAATATTGTATTTATTGCTCGATATGTTGGAAATTGAAGGAAAAGATGAATTGATAACTGGTGGTGTGAGCTAAAACAAGATTGCAATACAGTGACTTCAAAACAAAGCACTGTAATGTCTTCTTTTTTGTAAACAAAGTGACTCTACCTGCGGTTTGAACTACCATTTTCCTTGACGACGGGCTATACCGTGAAATATAGGCCCGTTTGCAAGGACTTCTTAGCCAATAAAAATGCCGCATTATCTATATAAACTTTTTAATATTGGCTACCGGGCAATAAAGTGCCATACAAGTTCATTTTTCCTTTGACAGAACCTTTAGACTTTGTTATAATAATTTTTACAGGTTACTGATGACGGATTTACGGTTGCGGTTATCAAACTTTATAAAGGCGATACTGTCAGGTGGAGCTGGAAGAACTGTGAAGAAGCGC
The DNA here is from genome assembly GCA_036873935.1 of Stomotoca atra. Taxonomy (NCBI): domain Eukaryota; kingdom Metazoa; phylum Cnidaria; class Hydrozoa; order Anthoathecata; family Pandeidae; genus Stomotoca; species Stomotoca atra. Next base: position 16,306 of record JAYJMG010085522.1, read on the forward strand.
ATAATATTGTTGAGAGAAGGTCTGTTCTTGAAAAGCGATTATTTTATAGCTGCTAAAACTGTTTCGAACCTTTGTTTGTTTCAATGCTTGGCTAATAAGTGTTAAAGTTATGCGACATAATTTCCTACGGATAAGCTATTTATTTATTTTATTTATTTATTTTCTAGGTACTGCATGGAGCATGGTGGATATGTTACGCTAGAGAATCGTGAGAATTCACGATACACTGGCACTTACTTTCGGACGTT
>JAYJMG010086631.1:0-16530 GCA_036873935.1 Stomotoca atra
CGCCACAACCAGTGAGCGCAACACAAGTTTATAATAAGTGTTACCTTTTCTCAAAGTTTAAAGCAACTTGGGAGGATTCAGAAGATATATGTCAAAGCTATTCTGCTAACCTGGTTTCCATTGTTGATCAGGTTGAAGATGACTATATCAAAAATAATATCATGGCCAGCAACGACTATTGGATAGGTTAGTGGTATTCTTTCGAAATGATACGCTGCAAAAGAAGCAGTTTTTCATGGAAGGTTATGGAAGGTTATGGAATTGAGAACCAAACATATATTTTTCTTATTGAATTGTCGAGGTTAAAGTAAATCTGAAATTGATAATTTGAATTCACCACCAATAACTGAAAACTTTGCTTGAAGCTAAAGTGTTAAAATGGTGAAAAACTTAACGATATTTTGTGATACTTTCACTTTAATTTCTTTGTTTGCATCTGGTAGCCGACAGTTAAAAATATCCACTTTGCATAGTTTGGTCTATGTTCATTCTCTGGCACGGTTCAAACTGGAAAATGATACTCTTTCGAAGAAGACAACCTGTTATGTGGTATGCCCGGCCTTTGATATCAGCCTTTATACCAGAGGCAAAATAGATTTTCTAACTTACTATTGGTGTTGAAGTAAATGCAGATCGTCAAATCCAAAAGTTCAAGAAAAAAAAAACAGTATGAGTTTAGACAAATCCATGTCGCTTATAACATTTCGTTAAGAATATACCAATATTTCTTTCTCCCACAATGCAGATCATTTAATTTGCTGGCTAACCAAAGTATTCCACACCCTTAATCAAATGTACGGTGGTTTTTTTATCTAATTTTTCAAATTTTCAATTAAGTTATCCAAAATAACCTTTTTATCATCACTAGTCATCCAGGGAGCATCCTTGTCTCTACATAATAGAATTTTATTTGGAGTGAAATTGTTAAAAAAGTTAGATACACTAGTTTTCAGGAATTCAACTTGGAGATGTTTGTTAATTTCTTAGCCCAATCAATTCCAGGAAGAATTCTCTTGATAGCATCTGTGTTGATGTTTATACAAAGGAGGGTGGTGCACTTTAAAAAAATTTTATTTGATGATAACACCTGATAACGAAAAGAGACAGACACACACCACATTCAGTTGTGATTTAAATAACAAATCTATAAACAGGATGCTAAATTTTCCAAATATGAGTAGAACTGTCAACCAATTGAAATATCCCTTGATTTCTAGCAATCTAATCAACATCCAGACCCTGGTAGTTAGTTGTTGCCCACACATAAGTATTCCTGGCATTAAAATCTCCAATGAATGTGAATGTATAATTACTCCTCTATGGAGTAATGTCTACCCCCATGATGGTAGTTCTTTACCGATAACCCCATTTTCAGATGATACATCAAATATAAACTCTGGTGAGTCCTAAATTCTAAAATGAAGCACTTTGAACTTTTCCAAAAACATTTATAACTTTTCTTCTACTTTTTCCGATTTATTTGATATAAATATATGTCAGGTGTATGTGGTTACATGGTTTTGCTCTTTTCAAACATTGCATTTATATCAAATCGAATGAAATTGAATTGAATTCGGCAAATATCTCGCATTTAATTTAATTCGATTCGATTCAGGATGGGTTCAAACGTAGCACTTATCTCAAATCGAATTAATTTGTGAAATCCAGCATTTAATTTGAGACTCCGTTCAAACATCGTATTTATCTTAAATCGAATTTAATTTGACATTTGCAAAATTTTGAAACACGAAAAGTAAACATGCTTGTTTTATATATAAAAGAAAACATGAGCCGGGGGAAAAATAGGATTAATAACGGTCACTTCAAATCAATCGAAGAAAAAACGTATTTGAGGTGGGATAAAAAGGTTGATTCAGCATATTTTTCTCTTTTCCTGTTACAAAGAACACGGAATTTGTTTACAATTAAATTAAACAGAACCGCACAACAATCATTTTATTTGACAGTATCCTTCAAATCAAATGATTGCTATCAAGTTAAATTCACCATGCGTTCAGATATTGCTTTTTAACGGAATTTAATTTAACATTCAGAACTTTTTCCCAGTTTTCTTAGCTCGATTTGATATAAATGCGATGTTTGAACAGAGCATTACAATCAAAGAAAAAAAATATGTTGGTAAAGCCTTCTGCAGTAAAGATCTCATGACAGCGTGTAACCTTACGCATGACCTTTCTTTTGTAAACTTTGCCTGCATTTGGAGCTACCATTTTTCTTAATGACGGGCATTACCGTGAAATATTGGCCCGCCGGCAAGGAAAGCCAAGAAAAATGATGCATTAGCAAAATGAACTTTTTAATAATGGCTACCAGGCAATGAATTAAGTCATCTTGTATTAATATTGTATCGTAAAAACGTTCACTCATCATAATAATATATTAGTTATTTTGTTTCATTTTTAGGGTTTAAGGCTTATGAAACAGCATGGACAGATGGCAAACTTAAATCGTACACAAATTTTATCAATGCTGGATCAGCGACTAATGAGTGCGCTGCTAAGATCAATGATGACTGGAAATATCTCGATTGTTTCTTAACAAGAAAATTTATTTGTAAAAGACCAGGTAACTTAATTTTCTTTAAACCCTGTCATTAACAGAAAATTCAAATGAATAAGATTGTTACCATATATCTGAAGAGTGATTAGACAAACATGGTCGCTCTACATGAAGATTCACTCTGTAGGAACTTACTTGGTAGGGTCAATTAAAATGGTTTTAGTGACTGTACGACTTGTTGCTCTAATTTAGGGTAGGAAAACAGCAAACAAACTATATTTATAAAAGGAAATCCGAAATTCTTTTGAGCAATCTTGTCTTACCTCTTGTCATACCTCTTGTCATACAACCCAATATAAAAGGATATTTCGGTTTACAGCTTGCATTCATTTTGATAAAATGCAAAACCTGACTGAGTCAAAGGAGAAGTAGAAAAAATTTTCATTTTGTGTATTTTGAATAATGATACATAATTATGAGCACACGGTAAAAAATCATGCACGAAATGTAAATAAAGAGCAAAGTAAGTTTCTCAAAATTCTTGTAATTGTGTAGAAAAACATATCAACAAAAGAAAGAACAAAAGGAACGATAGGAGAACTCAGAGCATTCAGAGCATTCAGAAAAAAATTCAACAAATAAAACTTATCGCTGGCTAGCTCCAACCATAATAATAACAAATAAAAGGCGAAGTTAATCTTACAAGGCACATGGAAACCAAACAAAAATTTAATCTTCTTTACATTGAAAAATTAAATTTATAGAATAGTAGAATTTAGAAGCATTTATTAATCTTATGGAAAAAGAGAATAAATTAATGAATAAATAAATAAATAAATAAAGGTATTTTTTATTTTATTTTTATCTCATGTCTGCCACTTTTTACAAAAAATTCTTCATGAGCCCCAAAATTTACTAAAATCAATCAGCCACTCATTAGCATCCAGGCTATGAGTAAATTCCATTCATCCCAACAACGAATCTTCAAGTTGGTGAAGTAATGCGTCATTCTCAGTGGCCATAATTACCAAAGAGGCACTGAGAACAAATTTATTATTTAACAATGCGAACCTGATTTATGTTGAAGTTGAAGTTAGCCAGCGATAACTTTTTAAAACAAACGCTTTTTGGAGTTATCTGCATTTTTCTTGTTTCCCGAGCGTCTCTCGTGATATGTTCTTTTTTAAACAAAAAAGAGAAGAAAAGATGTGTGTTTATATAATTTAAAAGATCGCACATTCTTTTGTTATCAATTCAACTAATCAATTATTTGTTGTCGAATTAACAAACGGTGCCCAAAACATTGAGTCAAACTTTTTACATGCAAATCGCAAAAAACAACCAAAACAATAGCGAGAAAAGTCTTATCCAATCAAATCAATAACTGGAAATTCAATGAGTGACGAGAAATGCAACTTAATCTTTTCCGTAAGGTAGCAAATAAATAAACACTATGGCAAGTTTCGCATGGTAGAACCCACTGTTGTTCCTCAAACTTTTAGGGCTTATTCTATGCATCATCAGCAACAATAAAAAGTTTTAGTCTCAGTGTCTCTTTGACTTGGGACTCTCCCTGCAGATCAATAAACTGCCACTCATCTTAAATCAATTTGTCATTATTTGAAAACAACAAATCAAATGTTAACTGCCAAAATTGTAATTTGCATGTTTAATGGTGTGTAAACTCGCAACAATCTGCAGATGTAAGTGATCATCATTAATTCTCTCACATTCTTATTGATTCAAGAAATCAGCCATGCTTGCTTTGTGACTGAGAACGAAAAAGTGATCATTCTTTATTCTTTACTTACATAATCATCGTGATAGGTGGTGGTTGTTGTTGTAACATTTCCTATCATTCAAAATTATGTTCTTTCCATTTTAAGTTGTAGTTTAGTTTCAATGCCTTTTTGCGGGGCAAATAAGAACTGAATTTTTCTTTCTTAGCAAAAAACACCCATTATCGTTAAGGGCTTATATTTTCTTGCTGCAATTTCAAGTTATAAGGTTGTAAAAAAGAATGAAAATATGTTGTTGCAATGCTTCAAGACCCTCATTTGATTTATTATTGTTGCATAGTTTATTTTTTCAAAGCAATTTTATTTATTTTTATTGATTGATTGATTTGGTTCCAATCTGTGTGGCTGCAAGGACATCTGTTGTAAGATGACTTCTACTTATTGTTAGGTTGTTGCACCAAAGTCTGTATGGCCAAAGAATAAGCCCAAAAATGAACTATCTATTCTCCTATATAAATCAAGGTTGATTTCAATTTCACAAAGTCCAATCTCAATATTTAAACTTGTTTTCTCTATTTGATTGAATACTGAATGATACATGAAGTTATGGGATATAGATGGAAACAAACTTAATCTTGTCACAGATTGCATCATGGAATAGATGCGTTCGTTTCTCTTAGATCAAGACATTATTGCGATTTCATTTTTTTCCATTTTAGTTACAATATTCCTGGGATATTATGAAACTCCACATCCTGATCCAAATGCATATCACTTTAATCGTATCCTGAAAACTGATAAAGGTTACCGCTGGCAGCGAAAAGATGGAGATGGTTGGTATCTCTTTTCCAATAAATGGAACCAGCTTTTGGTTGATCCAGATACGTGTCCTTATGACAGTTATAAGACCCTCACATTTTATGATAATGGTTCGGCAAAGTATGAACACTTTCAAGCATACAAGACAGGTTTGTATATATATAGATGTATTCATTTTTTTTTTCTATAAATATGAAATACACAAGGAAACAAACAACATAGACTGGGAAACTAACTAAGCAAATAAAATAAAAATTTTACAGCATAAAGACAACATTTCCTAATCGAATTAGATAACAAAGGGGAGATGAGATTTTCTTTACACCATCATTTACAGTGATGGTCCTTTAAATCTTCTTGTGGACAGAATGTACTTGATAGAGCTTTTTAAGATTTTTCTGTTCAAATCACTATCATGTCTAGATACCGTAATTCCTCTTTTAAACGCCGCCCTCTAATAAACGCTGCTCTCCAATAAACACTGCACCCTTATGATTAGGTAGTGTAATAAACGCCGCCCTCTAATTAACGCTTTCCTCTTATAAATGCCGAACCTTAAGATGCGGTGCGGCGTTGAACGAAAAATTTAGGATACCGTATTTACTCCAATAAACGCCCACTCTCTATTAAACGCCCGTCTCCAATAAACGCACCCCCCCCCCCCCCCCAAATTCGAAAAGTTTTTATAAACGCCTCTCTCTTTTAAACGCCCCTCTCCAATAAATGCCCACCCTCTAAGGGGGCGTTTATTAGAACATTAAGCTGTATGTTTGAAAATGGCAAAATCAGCATGCGGTTTTAAATTGTATATATTTTATTCATAATTTATACACTGGAAACATTCGTTAGATTTTTTTCTGCTCGTGTTTTAGCTCTAAACAAGATTTATACAAATATTTTCGATCCAAGCGGCGATGAAGATGATTTTATCTATATCGACTAAGAAATAATTTATGCAACAGTGAAAAAAATAAATACTTTTTAGAGCATAATATTATTGTTTTGAATAAACGCCCCTCTCTTTTAAAGGCCCCTCTCCAATAAACGCCCACCCTAAAATTGAATATATTTTTTAAACAACCAGGGCGTTCATTGGAGTAAATACGGTAATGTAAAAAAGACACGTTTAAAAACCAGTTTTACTTCTTTTTTCATTCTTGAAATTCATCGATCTCTAGTGGCAAATAAATAAATTTTCCTTTCGTTTTTCCAGTTTCATACAGTATTTTCCCCTTCAAATCAAAAATTTTATAAACGCAGCGACGTTTAAAAGAGGAAATACCTGTATATAGTGGAGGCTGTTTGCACATTTATGCTTTAAATTTGAGCACAAGAGTGAAACTTGGTAAAAATGCTCAGTATCTGGTATTAATCTGAATTTTGAGAGAGACACTCGTGAAACTCAATATTTTTGCTGATGTCAGCATATTTTGAATTTCGAATAAACTTATTTCAAAAGTCAATAAATTATACATCGTTGGGAAGGAAATTTTACTCTCGTTCTAAAACATATAAGAACCATATGCTAAAAATGTATTGATTCAGAGATATTAACGTAAAAAGACGAAATTGCTGACGTCATCATAATTTTTGGACAAAATTAATTTTAGAAATTGTCAACATCCTATACATCCTTGGAAAGACAAAAGTGCTGACAAAGAATTTTTAAAGTTTTTATAAGGAAAACTCCCTAATGGAAAAAAAATAGAATTCATTGCATTCACCCCTAAATTAGGGTCCCATACCTTAGAAAGAGGATAACTGTCTTAATTCATGTGCCTTCCTTTTATTGAAATACATCTTGACCCAACATGTCCTGTCACATCACAGAATATTCAATGTCTCATATCTCAGAAGCTGCTCATCAAAACTATGTGCTCTGATGCATCATGTTGAGAGCTCTTTAAGACCTTTCAAATAGGGCTGATTCTTTTTGACTTTGATAACAAATTTCTCTTGTCTTTTTTAGCATGCTGCGATAAACAATTATGCAATGACAAAAGTAGCTGCGTCAATACTTGGAAGTATATAAGAGAGTGTCCGGCTACATGTGGAGTATGCGGTATGTAGATGGTTTCATTGTACATACCTGGTATCTTTCTTCTTCGTCTTTCTTTTAAGGTACTAAAGTTCACCAGATTCTGATTTTGTTGGTATTCATGAAATAATCTGGTTTTGACTGCATTCTTGTTTTTTTGTTCTTGGTTGAAAGACTTAAGGACAACTCATGTCATCTCACCTCACCTGGACAACTCATCCTGATGTTTCAACCAAATTAAAGAGGTCTCTAGGCTAAATGTGTATGACTTTTTTCAAATGGGCTGTACTTTGCAGGTTTTAAGCAGGAGAGAAGAAAATGTAGAGTGTTCTGGGAAACCTTCCTTCTTGAGAAAGCCTGTAATTTTTATTCACTTTTGGCAGAAGTTATCGCTATCCAAATCTGACATAGGAAAGAAAGCAGACATGGAATGGTAAAATGCAGCCATGAAAAATAAAAAGATCTTCTGATTTAATATTGTGATTTTTAAGGATATCATCTATGAAAAACATTGTCATCACTAACCACATTTTTACATGATCGAAATATATTTATTATACATGCAAGAAATATTGATATGCTAGCTTCAGCATTATTAGATTTCGAATTAGCTGGTGGCCTGAAAGCTGGTTTTTCAAAATTTAGCGGTTTCATAGATATGAAACACTGTCCAGAGATTTTTTTTCTTCATTTTTTTATGTTAAAAAAGTTCAGTTTGAATGTGTTCTCAACGTCACTTCTACATTGAAATTCTGCATGAATTCAGCTCAAATTCGCAAAATTATTTGAAGCAATTCATGATTCGTGAAATTACATTCACGCAAAAAAAAAGTATTCCTATTTTCTCTCGATTTGACACTTTGTTTTGATACGGAAACCTCAGGCATTGATATTTAATTCAACGAAAAATATCATAATACAAATTCTTTCGCGAAATTAAAGGCACACGAAAATTTCTTCTCTTAAGGTAGGTCCTTATTACCCATGGGAGCAGGGCCAAGTGTGATTATAAAGATTTAAACAATCTCCTTGGTTTAAAAGGCTTTAACGTGACATCACTCCGGTTATTATTTGATGGTAATGCCTACTGCTAAAATTTCCCTAAGTTTTCAAACACCCTTTCTACATTATTATTGCACTGTTTGGAGTCTTTTTGTACTGAAGGTGCTATTCTTCTCTTTGATTAAAGCACTGTTCAGCTAGTATTTTTAAAACATTGTTTGTCAATGTGTTGCATGAAATTTTTAATTTTAGATCCCTTGTCAAAAAAGGAATGCCCACTAGTAACAAGTATGTAACTTTTAGATTTTTTTTTCATTATTGTTTTGCTATAAATTTTAAGCCACATGCAATATAGTGTGCAAAAAAGTGGTCCTTTTGGTCTTGTTATACAGTAGCAAATGACCAGAAAATGCAAAAAAAAATTGAATCTTTTTTTTCTTGGACACGTGATCTTATCAAGAGATAGTAGGTTTGACTGTATTTACAAAATTTGGAAATGGAAAAATATTTTTATTTTTTCTAAAACGTATTTCAGCAGCTGTAGATAAACAAAGATAAATAGATAGATAAATATCCTTGCATTCTCTAAACATAGTAAATAATATAAAATTTACTAACTTAATGGTATTTATGTTCCATGCGATCAAATCATCAAATCTGTGATTCACATTTCCTTGATGGTTTATTTACATGTAAACATTGGAGCCACTAGATGGACTGTTCATGGCTCCTAAGGAGCTGTAACAGTTATCTGAGACTGCTTTTTTCTTTTTTTTCTTATCTTTTGTTTTCCTCTCTTTTTATTTGCATTTGCTCCTTATATATATATTTATCTGTTTACCATCTCTGACAATTCCAGTGATGAGGCTTAAAAAAACTGACCATGTCTTGGGATGAGGATAGGGTGCAAGTAGCAAGTGTTTTATTAATAAACATTTTTCATTCGTTACTTTTCCTTTTCAATTTCATTTTCAATTTTCAGAGTAATTTTTATTTACAGAATCTGAATCGTTTACGGAAATGGTGCTGCACACTCGTGTCACTGGCAACAATTGGAAATATTTTTGGAATATACATGAAATGAAGATTAAGGCAGAGGGGAGAATGATTTATAAATTTTTCAGTTACAATGCTACAAATGGTTACTTATTGGTCAATATGTTGAATGGCCAGAGATGCATAGCGCTGGAAGGAATTTCTAACTGGCGCTCACTGTACACCACTGTAGATGAAAATATTCACCTCGTTACAAGTAATGAATTTAGTGATATTTTTGTTTTTGTTTAGTTATTCATTTTTCCATTAATTTATTTATTAATTATTTTTTAATGAAGGACTATTATTTTCTTATGATGAAAGTATCACATAAAAATATGACAGAAGTGATTGAAAAGAAAGCATCGCTGCAGATCTCTATATGACATATGTTATCTCTATGGACAATAATCTGTTTCCTAATGATTTAATCATTCATCCATCAAATTATTTCACTGACAATTGAATTTTTTTTTTTGGAGGGAGTTTTGGATTCCTTATAACTGTTTATTCACAAGGTCTCTTCTACTTCCTTAGAGTGATTGTGAAGAGGTAAAATATATGTTAAAATATATGTGTTTATCTCCCTTATCATTGATATGTGTATTTATCTCCACTCTCATTGCAATTCTTTCTTTGAATAATTTTTCTTTGCTTTTTCTTTGCTTTTTCTTTTTTTAAATCTTCACTACTCTCACAGGTGAAAGGAAAGGTTCACTTTCCAGGTTTTAACCCTATTAGGCTGAGGCTTTTTTGGGCTATTCAGAGTTAGAGGGGGGGGTGGGGGTGTGTGTGTGTGTGTGTGTGGTGGATCCCCCCTCCCCCTCAGTCTAATAGGGTTTAAGCATCTCTATTTTTTCCACCCACAATCTCCCTCCTCCCAAGAAGCATAGATGCAGTCACTATACAGAGAACTCACCCAGTGGGCAAAATCGTAAAAAGTCACTGAAATGATATACATTATATGTCACATTTCAGTAGAAACACCCTCCTCCAGAGTGACTTTTTAACGATTTGTCACTGGGCAGGTATAGGGCAACACTCAAGTGACATGGCTCAAAGCATGAGTGTCCAGTTTGTATCACATTGATTTGACTGCTGTACAATTTTATTCCTTCTATCAATTTTTGCTGTTTTATAGGTATGAATCCTTCTGGACCTGAGTGCATTCAGTTTGATTTCAGAAATGGGACATTCTGGTTATATGCTTCCAATAAAGTGGCATTATTTGCGGATGTGTTAGATACTAAAAACATATTCATGCGTGAACAAATTGAAACTGAAATTTCTAACATTGTTGTGTCAAGTCCACCTGACGGTAAGCTATGACATCCTATTTTGACCATTTCCAATTTGAATAGTCCATTTTAACTTCTTTTAAAGTTGTGTTTGTTTACTGCTTCAAAAGGCTTACTCTGCTTTGATTTTCATCTGGTCCTGGCACGAACATTGTTGTGCTGTCAACAACAGTTGCCTTTACTGGAATTACATCAGCGTATCTTGAATTTTCAGCATACCTTTGGTTAAACACACAGGGCATTATTTTGAATTGAGGGAGCGTTTATAACAAAAGAAAGTGCTGATGTTTTCAGGGAGAGTTTATTCTGCTGGGGCAGCTAATCGATAATTTATGGTATTTTCAGAATCTGAGTAGAACTAAATAATGAGATAGAACTAAATAATGATTCTGTTTAAGAGTGCTCAAACCTTGGTATCATGTTACATGTACATGTATGGGCTAATCGCTTTAGTAGTACGATATTTTTCCAAGTTGTGTGCGATTAAAACACATAGTATCACTTGGGATATGTGGCATACATAGTTTGTATATCGGTGTTTTTTAAGAAGGGAATTTTTGAGTAGGTACAATATGTAAAAGATGATAATGCCAGTAAGAAAGATCATGGTTTTGTTACTTAGTTGGATAAAATTGAAATCATGTCAATGCATGAAAAACAATTTCTCTTATGTCACTTAGAGTAGCCAATTTGGTCGTAAATATTTTTAAAATACATCCTGTACTTGAATCAAAGCTCTTAACGTGTACTCACATGCTATTTGAGGCTATCTTCTTTTCTGGAGCTAGCTTCTAGGTTACTGAGAAACCGGATGAATCACTTAATTAAAAACACAAAGAAAATTAGTAAAAATTTTGAAAAATATACCTTCCAAGGAAATGATGCATATTACGGTTGCATCTAGTTATCAAGCAGGAAATTAACATGGAGCAGTGTTTACTTGTTGATTTCATGATTCGTTAATTTCCTGTGCTAATGTCATTTAAAGAACAAAGGTGTGAACACAATATGGAATAAAGCTGAGGAAAACTAAATCTTCTGACTAGTGGTAACGGAGATATGTGTACGAATGCGTAGGTAACTAAAATTATGCATAAACTATTGACTACTGATGTGAATTCTTGTTATTTTTTTTTATTTCTAGAGATTGTTAATCAATATATATATTTCAATGTAAATGGAACTAAGGAATACTGGAAAACCACGCTTGTTGCAAATGGATCTTCAATAGACTTATCAAGCTATTACATACCTCCTGTTACATATGATGAATCGTCTGGACACATGTACATGAGTTCTAATGGAGATCAAAATGGTCATATTTGCTGTTTGAATGAAGAGCTAGTCTTAATAGAGAAAGGTTTGTTTCCATATTTTTTATCTGATATTCTTGAATGTGATAGAATAATTGAAAAGAAAAACAAGCAAATTTGTCAACATAGACAAATTCATCGACATCAACACAACTGTGTTTTGAAAATATTTGACAAGCTACTTGGACGATTAAGTCTACTCCCTTAAAACTATTTTGATTTTTCCGTAACCACAAACTTTACCTACATATTCCGCCATTATGAATTCTAGTTCGCGAGGATTTTGGTAGCCGTGCGTTTTGACACAGTAAAAAAAAGATATCAGTTGGTATTGGTTTCAGTTATTATGCAAATAAGTTAACAATGGTTGTTTTCTTATGGGATAAAAATGTGAAAAAGTTAGCGCATTTGACTTTTTTCGTTCATAAAAAGCACCCTGCATTCACATTATAAAAAATGCGTTGCACATTGGGTTTTTGACATGGGCACGCAGAACAGAAAATCAATTTACCTTGACCTTATAATTAACGATCAGACAAAGTAACAAACAACAATTTATAAAAAAGCCGAAGCTTTTCATATATAGTTGTATATACGATTACTTTTAGCTGCGGGTGGATGTTTGAGCGTTGATAGCGTTGATGACTTTTTGAGACCTCGTACATCGTCACATCTTTGCTTGCAGTATGGAATGAATTCAACCTTGGAACTAACAAGCAGCTGTGTATATGGGGCATTTCTCACAGACGTCACTACAAACTTAGGTACTTTTTTATTATAAAGAGGTGCTGAAAGATTTGTGAAAGTTTGTTTTAGATTAAACAGTAACACACTAAAATTTCAGATAGGTCCATCAACAGTAGTGTACAAAATGTTAATTTTGAGTATGCTCTGGTAGACCCAATCTAACGTCAACTGGCCCCTGGGTTTTCCAAAAGACAAATAAATGACCAGCGCCATATCTTTCCATCCTGGAAATTAGAGAAACAGAAAGAAACTTTTTATGGGAAAAGAGTAGCTGATTGATGAGGACGGCAAAGATGAAGACATAGATATTTAGCTGCTATTACTGTTATTACTGCTATTAACTTCGTAAATAAATTCTCTTCCCAAGTTAGCACCCATGGTAAAGATATAAACTTTAATTAAACCCCCAGGGCGTTTAAATGGTCATTTACGTTACCTACAGATGACAATGTTTGTTTTAAAAGTCAAATTTTATGATTACATTAAAATTATTATTCATTTGATCTTGAAGTATGAAGCAGTTTTGTGTAAAATTGTATGAGCCAAGCCTTAAAATTTTGGATTGAGACTGTTAGTCTTTAAAGGAATTTCTCAATGTTATTCTAAGACCACGTTTAAAGTTGGTTTATTCAATTTCAGTTGAGTTGACTTTGTCGGTTTTGTTTTATTAATTAGTTATGCACTTATTACCTTACGCTCTAATTAGCAAAGTATTTTGTATTTTGAAATGGCAATGTTTGCTCTTGTCCTTTCTTTTTCAAGCATGTTAGTAAATTAAATTTCTTTTATATTTCATTGTTTATGTTTTTAGATCTTCCAAGTCGCAATGGTAAGAACTCATTTTTTCAGTTAAATTATAAGCTGACATTGGATATGTTGGTCTACCAAGGTAGTAATGTTCAACCAGATTTTAGAGAACGATTTCTCTATTCGAACTAATAAATCTTGAAAACAGTTATCATAATTGTTCTTTTTCTCTTTCGAAGATGGTCTGGACTGACATAAACATTTGATGCTTTGCTTTTCATTTTCTTACTTTCCATATTGCTGAACCTATAGATATAAGCTAGTAAGGCTTTACATATACTGATGAAGCTGGGACTAATCTGCGGTTAGGTTCCATAAGGTGAGAATGACTGTATATGATAACTTTTTATAAAAATAATTGAGCGTTACTAAAAGTCTCAGTATAAAGCCCAAAACTGCCTTAACTGTATTGGGTTCATTTTGAATGTGGATTTTTTTATTCCTCCTATTATTTTGATGTTCTCTGTAGAACTTTCATCGGTATCATTCAAAAATAAACGTATTTCCTTCGGCAATGGTCGAATATGGACAGTTAATGCAATAGTGAACTACCAAAAGATTATTTTTGGTGGCGTCGTCGAAGTTAATTTTCGCTATGAAGGCGGTGAATTGTTGACAGAAAACAACGGTACTCTCTACTGCATTAAGATCAGTGGAGTTGCTGAATGGAACAATTCTGGAAGACTGAATGGCAAATTGACGAATCCACTTATGTTAGGTAATTACTCATGATTTACTCATTTGCATCACCATTATGTGTCATGATTTCTGCAAGTTACAAGTTTCGTTTTTGTTTGAAATGGTAAATATTATGGAGACACAACTCGCTCTTGATCCAGATTTAGTTTGTTGATAGTACTGTCTGTTTTATGCTCTACTAATTCAGAAAAGATATTTTGAAATGAAACTAAAAAGCCCACAGGCTTCAACAGTTGCCGCTGAAAGCTTCAAAGGCCAAAATTAGGAAGCAAACATAACACTGGAATTACAGGAATCATGCAATGGATTTTTCTCAAACGAATTACTTGTAGTAATGTCTTACATAAAAAATTGCTAATTCAAGATTACTAGAAAATTTCCTGCCTCAGAAAATTACCTCATCCAATAATCCAGTTTTACAACTGTGTTTTCCGAAAACGCAAAACAATTGTGACCCACATTCATACATAGATAGCCACAAAGTAGAAATCAAATACCTTCCTCTCCGCTAACGTGGACTGAAATTGAACAAGCTATCATTAATTGATTCAAAAATTGACTTAAATTTGTGAGTGTGATTTTGGCAAGTTGATCATTGTATGGATTTATTTTTGTGAGTAAGTGGGTTCTAGAGGATATGTTTGGATTTAATTTTGGGACTTCTTGCAGCTGTGTCGTGATTGTATGTGTGATCGCAGTGGTATCAAACTAACTATATCTGTCTGCTGGATGCACAAAAACCATATCCAAGTCTTTTACATCAAAACTGTCCCTGCAGGCAGAAGGCTTTTTGCTAATCTGTCAACCAGCTTTGAAAATTTTGTAAATCATGGAGCTTTTGTAACTTATTCGTATCGATAATTATATTTGTGTTCTATTTTTAGTTGAAAAACAAGCTAGACCTGAATCATGCATACAGTTGTACTTCAATGAAACACAACGAAAGTTTTTCTTTTACTTCTATCCACTTTTTGATCAGTCTTTGGGATACACTTCTAATGGTAAAGTGATACTTGGACCATCCCATGCTGTAACACTTTTAGGTAAGATTATTTTATTCTTGTATGCCTGAGTTGATCCTTGGAAGGTTGTTACCTTTGTAAAAATGTGTTGTTTTTTTGGGATAGAAGACTGATTCGCATACAAACTTTTTATGATTGGTTTTGGGCAAATCACCAAAGAAATGTTGTTGTTTTGTTTATCCATTTGAACTATGTCAACCGTCATTGTTCAGAGTTAATCGAAATATTAAATCTTACTTTGATATTATTTTTTTTCTTGCTTTCTTGCATTTCATGAATTCCATGTGATTTCAGTGCATTCCCTTCACTTGTAATCATGCAACTTAAAGTTGTCGAAACAAAAGAAAACAAGAAAACGTTTAGCATTTTGATAATCGCGGATACAGAGCGTTGACAAAATATAAACTTCGTCAATAATTGTTTGTGAATGGTTTACAAATTTAATGATGTAATATCATTAGTGGACCCAATTTATAACACAAAATACTGATAACAAAGCTTCAACCAAGCATGTTTCACTGCCCAAAAATGTTTTGGAACTAGTCCACCTTTTCTTTTTAAATTGCTTCTGTTGAACATGACATGGAACTAAATAATTTGCTTGCATAAACTTCGTTTGTTTTGTCCTTGATTACTGTTTAGTGACTGGCTGGTGTAAAAGAAGATTTAATTTCATGCATCAAATGATACAGTCAAATTTGAAAGTTGAATGAAATTTTAACGAGTACATAAAAACCAACAGTTTTTTTAAAAAAATGTATGAGACATGTTAACAAACTGGAACCCAACCTTTCTAATGTAATGTTTTCAGATTACAACAAAAGAATCAACTTCAAACTCAATATTGATTGTTATTAAAACAATAAGCAGTTAAAACACAAAGGCAAGCAAAGAATGGTTTCTTTAAAAAAAATTCACAATAAAAAATGAACAGTGATTCTTTGCAGATATTTTTTTGAACAGAAAGACCACTAAACTATATTTGTCATTAAAAAAAGATATTGTCGAAATTCTATGATGGTGTGCCTGACAGATCTAGGCTAAGAGAATATGGAATGCAAGCTCGAACTAGTTGATTTCATGACGAACAAGTTGCATACCAAACACTCGCGTATACCGCAATTGAGCAACAGAAAATTCAAAATAGGGAAATTTTTAAAATAAATATCAAAATGCATGATTTGATTATTTAGTAAAACGCCATTCAAGTATTTCCAAACTTTTTACGCTTTGTGTTTTTGGTTTGCATTCTTCTTTCATTGCAAGACTCCTAATGATAAAACATATACCGTATTTCCTCTTTTAAACGCTGTGGCGTTTATTAAATTTTTGAATGAGTCGAATTTTTGGGAATCAGAGGGCGGCGTTTATTTCAAAAGAGATACATGCTGTATGAAGAACTGGAAAAACGAAGGCAAAATTTATTTATTTGTCACTAGAGATCGATGAATTTCATAAACGAAAAGAAGTAAAACTGGTTTATTAAACGTG
>JAYJMG010087742.1:0-16466 GCA_036873935.1 Stomotoca atra
TGATGTCAGCAAAATATTGGCCATTATGGAAATTTTTTCTATGTGAAGGTGTAGCTTACGTAAAGGTCTATTAACATGCAAAGTTTCGTCGTTTGAGGACCACCCATTCAAAAGTTATGGGCCGCGGGCACTTTATGCCCCCTCCGTGGTTTCGAACGTCAAAAAAGCCCATGGCTATTAGGGTTAAACGCCGCCCTCTAATAAACCCTTATGAGTAGGTAGTACCGTATTTCCTGTGATAAGCGCCCTGGGCACTTATAATTTTTTTTTTGAATTTGAGTGGGCGCTTATTAAAGGGGGCGCTTATTTTAAAATTTTGGTAACTAGAGTGGGCGCTCATCGGAAATCCAAAGAAGAAAAGACAACACAACTTCAAACAACTTGATTTTTTCACATTTTTGCCATCTTCATCAACCTCGTCTGCCTGATTATTTTCGATATGTCTCAAAATATGCAGTGTTTAGTCTTTTTCTTTCTTCCTTAATGTATCTAATGAGCGCCCTGGGCGCTTATAAAATTATTTTCGGATTTAGGTGGGCGCTTATTAGAGGGAGGCGCTTAATAAAGGCTGGGCGCTTATTACAGGAAATACGATAAAATAAACACTGCCCTTTAATTAAAGCCGCCCTCTAATACACGCCGCATCTTTAAATGCGCTGTTTATTAGAAAAACCCTGCAGGTTGCGGCGTTGAATGAAAAATTGTGAATAACGTAAAATTACACGTTTAATAAACCAGTTTTACTTCTTTTCGTTCATGAAATTCATCGATCTCTAGTGGCAAATAAATAAATTTTGCTTTGGGTTTTCCAGTTCTTCATACAGTGTATTTCCCCCTTTAAATTAAACGCCGTCATTTGATAAACGCCGCACCCAAAAATTCAAAAGTTTAATAAACGCTGTTTAAAAGAGGAAATACGGTATATGATTGACACTTTTTTAATTGCGCATGCTCAATATTCTAAAAAAATTAATTACGCATGTTCAATGTTCAAAAAAGGTATTTCATTTCGGGTGAAAAGTGTTTACATGAGAAATTCGTCAAATCTCACGCTGGTTTGAGAATTTACTTCTGTCAAATTGACCGAAGTGAAATGACACCCAAAGTGAGTTTCACTTCGCCCGAAGTGAGTTTTACTCATGCAAACACACTAGAAACCGAAGTGAAATTTTTCATTTCAAACCGGTTTGAGTTCACTTCGGGTATCATGTAAACGGCCTCTAATTGTTTCGGCACATGTCAGAAGCCTGGCAAGCCATTATTGTGTATTACATTATAAATATTATATATATACATGATAATGAAATTTTAAGTTAATTCTAAACGTAAATCCGTTTCAAGGGCCATTGTTCTCTTTATGATTATGTGAACGAGAGTCACCCATACTATCAGAAAATGGCCCTGGGAACAAAGTTGCTCTAAACATAGCTTGATCCAAGAGTTTTTTTGACTCCTTTTCACGAGAGGGCGTGCATTCGAGCTTGTAATTTTTGCTTCACGAAAAAAACCCGGCTCAAAATCTCATTATCATGAAAGAGAAACGGTTCTGGGAATGAGGTTGGATAATCTCGTTTATCAGGAGTAATTTGGAATTGATAAGTTGGTGAAACAAAACAACAGAATAAATTAACTCCTCCTTATCTTTTTTTAATAACAAAATAAGCTCAATATCTATAAAATAGAAGATCAGTAAGAAACGAAAGTATAAAACTGTTTGGTGACCTAACTCAAGTTCTATTCAAAATATATTTTTGTCATGACTCATTTTAACACGGATCATCGATTACCTTTAAAAAGTGTCAATTTCGGACCTGCTTAAATGTCAATTTCTGACCTGCCTAACATGCTCTTTCAACTTCCGCGAAGAAGAGCTGGATTTGTCCTAAATAACCTGTGTTCTTAATTTGAAGATATCTGAAGTTTATTTCCTTATTTCGTTTATTTGTTGAGTTTATATCCATTAATTTCCCATCAACACAATCTCCTCCCCCTTTCCTCATGAAATCGTTGTTAGTAAGGTGAGGTTTCTTATGCCCGTAAATTTGCCATGAATTCGTGAAAATATCTTTTTGCCAAATCAAAAAATTGAAACTTTGATTTTCTCACGTGACGAAGAATGGATGAAAGATGAATAGAATAGAAAAAATAGGGCAAAGAAACTAACTGTAAGTCATTGGAGATGATGAAGGTATAGTGTATCATTTGCCCTGATTTCCCAGAATTTCGTTTATTCAGTGAAAAATAAAAATTTTGAAAATAAAATTTCTCACGAAACACATTTTTTTTGGTCAAAAACCTCTCGAAAATTTCTTCCCTTAGGTATAAGTAGTTCATAAGGAGAGTGTAAAGAGAGCTATCGAAATTTCACTAAACTGTCAACTGTGACAACTGTCACCCATCGCAGTGCATATTGCATTTTAGGGGAATACTGGTCATTACGCCCACTGATCATTACATGCAAACTACCAAATACGAACTATACATACCTGGCATTAGCTCCAAAAACAAGTTATAATGACCTTCATGCTGTGTGGCGCCAAGACACTGAACTACATTCATGTGCTTCAATCGATGTAAGAGGGCTATTTCTTCAAGCACGATTTCATGAACCTTACGCTGTTCATCCTCAGTGTTTCGGCAAAAGGAAATCTGACAAAAAACACAACAACAATAAAAACAACAATGGCAGCAACAAAATTAAAATTAACACAACAACAATAAAAACAACAACAACAACAACAAGAGCAATCCGACAAAAAAATGCGAACACACGAACAACAATAATATCAAAAATAAAAACAACATCATTAAAAATTACAATTTAAACAACAACAACAACAACAGCAACAAAAACAACAACAGCAACAGTAACAAGCATGGAAATCAATAGTTGCAGCTACAGTACTTACCTGTTTCACAGCCATAAGTCTTCCACTCTTAAAATCCATGGATTCAAAACATGAGGAAAATGCACCTGTTCCAAGCAGTGAACTTTTCTTCCAGTGAATGTTTTCTAGGTAAACATTCTTACTGTGGCAGCTATCACCCTCTGCACCCTAATAAAATATGAATAAGGTACTACTTTTTCTTCTCGATTTTCATGAAGAAAGGCATAATTTCATCAGACACATTAAAAAGAGTTTATGTAAATA
Source organism: Stomotoca atra (assembly GCA_036873935.1). Lineage (NCBI taxonomy): Eukaryota > Metazoa > Cnidaria > Hydrozoa > Anthoathecata > Pandeidae > Stomotoca > Stomotoca atra. Next base: position 3,153 of record JAYJMG010087742.1, read on the forward strand.
GCAAAAATGTTTCACAAGTTACCTACCCCAGCTTGTATGTGAACGAGGGTTAAGTCATCTACTGGAATAAGTTGCTCTGGAATTACATTTTCTGGACGGCGCAAAGACTTATCCATAGCCAAAGCTAACGCTGCAGCCTCCTCGTCCTCAACTTGCTGTGCACATTGTAATCTTGGATCATAGGCTGATTGTGGGGGGCTGGGTCTATGTTTGTTTGAAGGTGAAGGTGGGGGAGTGAGCATCTGATTGGATGCTGCTACAGCGCCATGATCTTCTGAATCTTCATTTTCAACGGAATTATTCAGTTCATTTTCTAAGCTTGTGTTACCTATGAAATAACATAAAACTCAATGCATAGTATAGACGTATTCATAGAATTGCTTTGTCATAAAACAAACTCAAATCCAAAAGTTTAGTTGGATTCATCACTAAAAACGTCACACTGACAGTGAAGAAGAAATTTGTAACTGATAACTTTTAACTAAAAGAGAATTTCAGTGTGAAGAAGACATTTTAAAAACAGTTTAATGCTATGAAGCAAAGGAAAATTTAGATGTCTGTCATACATTCATTACCTTCTTGGTCTTCATGTTCATCAAGAATGTGTAGTATATTCTCTTGCTCTTGTTGTGCAGCAGACGATAAGTGTCTATGTAACGTGCTTTGAACGGTTGGTCTTAGTCTATGCACAATCTCCTTGATTTTAGAAAAGAAATTGCAATCTTGAGATGACACTGCAATAAATTTTACCAATAAAAATAATGCAAATCTGTGAACTTTTTTATGGTTGACGGAAGCAACAGCTTCAGCAGAGAATTGGACAAGAGTCTGTAGACGTCGCCTTGTTGTTTCATTGAAAATAAAACTTGTACAAACATTTTCTTCTAACGAGTTCAAGAATGCATGTAAATCTATGTCCGAATTCCTCGACACAGGCAGAGACAAATTAATGCAATCATGCCCCTCAGTTTTTAATAATACGCTGAGATGTTCTTCTGACAATCGTCTGATAAATGTCAACCTCCCTAACCACCACTGCCATTGGACTGCTTCGGCCGCTTCAGGACGATTGAGACAAGAAAATAACAAAACCATGTACTGATCTACAAACATTCCATCGCCATTAGTGTTATATTCACCGTGAACAAATTCCATTAACACTTTCATCGAAATTATGGTTATGCGCCTGAAAACAAGACATAATTAGCAGCAATGTCCAAGAAAAATTAGCAAGTGCGAAAAAGAATCTAAGAAAAAATCTGGAAGTAACAAACTTCAACTTCAGATCATCTTACCAAGTGGGCAAAATCGTTAAAAAGTCAGTGGAGGAGTGTATATCTATTTGCATCTCGTTTCAATAGAAATACACTCCTCCACAGTGACTTTTTAACGATTTTGCTCACTGGGTAGAAACCATCAAAACAACCAGTTAAAATAAAGACAGTTCTATTTTTCTGGTTAAAATAGGGAATACGGTTTCTGGGTTTATTTTCACTGTCAGTGCAACGGTGTTATCTTTTTAGATACGCTAGGAAAGTGTGATCAGGGAAGCAAAATTCTTCTGAGTCAATAGAAAAATTCATTGATATGCTTTTCTAGGCTAAAAGGAAAGCAGATGAAAAAGACAAGAGACCGATGTAGTATGAACGCAAAAACCATCAAAACAATCTGTCCATTTACTTAGAAAATTACAGATGATTTAGAAGCTTTAATGGATCAGACCCTAGGAAATGGCGTTTGAATCACAAGGTAGAGAGGGATCTTTTAAAAGCCTGATTTGCTCCAAGTTCACCTCTCTATGTGACAATTTTATGAAATACTGTACCTGTTAGCATCTGTACATTTAAGCATTATTTTCTCAATTACAGGTTTGATCGTAACATGAAATTGATTGATTTCTTCCCTAGATCGATATTTTATATTGGAAACGATAGCACGAAAGGTTCTCTAAACGAAAATAGAATAATACTGAAAGCCAAAATAATGGCTTCAGCCCAATTCACATGCATCCCATACGCAAACTCATTTTCGTGGGCACGTTCACAGGTAAATAAAATCTTACGTAAGGCCTCTGAAGAATAATTACGTCCAATGATTTTAATTTTTATCAAATTCAAAATGTTAATGTTAAATAAGGGAACGTCGACAATCGACTTTTTCTTAATGAAAAATGTCCGCTATACTCCGCTCCGTTAAGACAAAGTTTCCACCACACTAAACCAAAATAAAGTATGTTAATAATAATAGCTATTTCAGCACACATTTCCAACATGTTGGATTTTCTAAACGTGAAGCGCTGCCGATGTCGCGCCATTTGTTTACATTTTTTGTGCGGAGCAAAAATTATTACGGAGATATGCATAAGCGAGCGTGAATTGGAAAGCTATATTTTTGTGATGTGATTTTGATTTGTGCAGGAATAGAAGGACAGGTATTTATAAAAATGCATTATCTGTAGAACTTTATTTCTTCTCTTTTTAAGGAGATTTTCATTTTTCTTAACAGAAGTTTTATCTCCCCCTCCTCCCCCTAGCGGACATTTTCCGTTAAGAAAAATGAAAGTCGATTGTCGACGTCCCCTAAGCGAGCACTCATGGCAGCTATCATGAGAGCCAGAAGACCTTATGAAAATTTTCGTGAGACATGCCACATGTTGTTAATAGTTTTACGTAAGAAAAATAATGAATGCACATGATTTCAGCTGTAAGCTCTTAAGAAAAAATTCTTATGCGTGGAATTGGGCTATAAAGAATTTTTCTGTGGCCTGTAAAAATTACGCCTACTATCTATTACGCTAACTATCGGAGGCGCCTACTATCGGAATTCTACGGTAATACGACTCATGTACCAACCAGGGTTCTTAAAAGTCTTGACTTTGTTTACAACTATCAAGAATTACTTAGTCCTACAGTAACTATCAATGTTAATTTTTCTTCTTCTATCATTGAAAAAGAGCTGAGTATGTACAATGAGGACAGTAACTGTCGATGTTAGTTTCTCTTCTTCTGTCATTAAAAAAGTGGTGCACAAGCACAACGAGGATTACAAAACAATTATATTTACCAGTGCTGCAACATAAACATTGTAAACAGGATCCGCCATTATGTGTGTAAGAATAGCAGAGCAAACAGCCAGCAATTCCCATTTCGTTTCAAGATAAGAAACCGTGGTTTTTTTCTCAGTCAGAATTTTGACAGCTTTGCGACTGACAAATCGAAGACCAGATTCTCTGTGCTTCCAGTCTCTTGAAAACATGCATGCCACTGCATCGTTTCCAAACACCTAAAGACAAATTTATTTATGTCATTTCATCCAACATTACAGTATTACAATTGTCTTTTAAACGGCTCCAATCAAATAAACGCTTCAAATAAGCAGCTCCAAAGTCAGAGTATTTTAAGTGAATCGGTTTAAAATAAAAAGCCATTAGGGGTAAACTGTAATAGTGACTATAAAATTAGTTTTCTTGGTAATAAGCAAAAATAATTGGAAACAGAATTGCAGAAATTCCAACACTCCATGCATTATAGAAGATGCTCCAAACAGCTTTGTCAAAGCAGAAAAGCAGTAACATAATTAGATGATGTCAAATTATCAAGCCAAAATTTCCAATAAAGAATATAAACGTCCCTCTAAGAACGCACCGAATGTTTATTCGACCTATTATTGTAGGTATAGTTCTTGCATGAACACTTTCCAGCATTCCTACATTTTTTCCTTCAGATAAACAAGAGAACTTTTTAAAAGGATATATCCCAAAGTTTCATCTACATTTTATGTGAACTGTCATCATGACAGCTGACAGCAAAAGCAATAATAAATAATTAATAATACCTGCACCCATGGCTGCGCCAAAGTTTTGAAACCATCAGGAATAATTTCACCAGCAGGGAGACCAGAAGTATCTATAGCTAGAACATTTAATGAATTGGCACAGGAGCTAAAAAGAAAAACCAAAAAAGAAATAGCAAAATAATAAACAAGCTCCAGTAAAATCAATCACTTTTAAACAAGATTAGCTTTTGAACATTTTGTTTAAAAAATCTTTTTTTGCCCTGACATATCCTTCCCTGTTAGATGGTATACATTATACTCAAATAACAAAAAATTTCATCATGTTTTAATGTATATAAATTAAGACTTGCAATGCATCTTCTATCAGCTAAAGGGTATGAAGGACCTGAGTTGAATGTCAATTTCTAGTTCAAGATATACCTCCCAATTTAACTGCAACTTTACTGCTCATGAAGGCTCAACACCATTGATGCTAACATTTAATCTTCAGGGAAAATTTTCGGAAATGTAGATTACTAAATCTTACTTTTTAGCTGGAGAGACAGTTCTTTTTGACTGCCACAGTGTGCGGCACAATGGACAGTTTAAAGCTTCCTTCCTTCTGCGACATTCTTCTGCCCCTAAAACAAATACATATCATCAGCAAAAATGTAAAAAACTATACTCAACAACAACAATATAGCTGAAAAGGCTAGCCACTTAAAATATTTACTATTATTATTAAAAACTGGTTGGTTAGCATTTTTGTTAGACACATAAAGGAACACGTTTACCGAGAAGAATGGTACACATACTATATGTCAACAAGAGTGTTCCAGTACAAAAGCTAATTTCACTGCACTGAAGAGATAAGTATAAAATCCAACAGATCTTAGGCCGATATAAAGTATGATCTGTCGTACTCCTCAACTATGAAAATTTACACATGCATTGACGCATCACGATACTTACATACAGCCATGCAATGATGATGTAGCCTGTTTTGACATCCTTCCTTACATAGTGTCATGCTTTCTCCTTCAACTAAATCTGACAAACATATAGGGCACACTTCTTCCTCTTCCTTCCCACCTGTGATTGACGAGTGACTTGAGTGGCCACCAGCAACCAGAGGATCTGGTAATGCACCATGCATATGTGGCATTTTATTTGTTGAATTTAACCCGCTGACTTTCTGTTTTGTCAGCACAGCTATTCGCTTGTGATACTTTCGAAAAAGTCCTTCAACCTAAATTTAGAAAATTAAGAACACGATTGGTCAAGCATTCATTTCAACACAATTCACTGGTATATAGAACAAAGTTGGCCCCTTGTCTTTTGGAGGTGTGTGAAGAACAACATTCAAATGATACCACTGGAAAGGTGGTTGGATTTATGAACTTTACCAAAGCTAACATTATACAGCTTTATTTTACAATAACCGTATATATAATTGAAATAGAAATAAATAAATAAATATTAAAGAACTTACTTCATAATTCTTTAGATCCCTTGTCCACAGCAAAGCTTCAGTTTCTTTCACTTGAAACACTCTCAGCATGACGAAAAGTATATGCAAACAAAAGGGATCTTTTCCACATGTGCATGTCTGAAATGTAAAAAATAAAGTAAATAATCATGATGAAAGATATTATTTAAATAAAAATTGCATTGTTAGATGCATATAATTTTTAATACTTTCCGAAGGCGTCATCAATCAATATTTCGGTGAAAGATCAATAAGGCCAATAATGATTCTTTTATTAGCTGAAGTAATCCAAATACCTGTGGGCCTATGATAACCTTGTATTTATGGTCTGGTGAATCTCCTCCAATTAAGAATGAGTTAGGACCAGGCTGCTGAAGTAGATAAAGGCGAGCTTTAAGAGCCTTTGGCACTTGTTTCTTAACACGGTTCATATCTGCTTCAACATGAGGATCGATACTTGGTGACTGCGCTCGTTTTACAAAAGCACGGGGTGAGGGGCTCCGCCTTCGACTGTAAGTCCGTTCAACCTGAAAAATGAAAGTGGATATCCTACAAAAACACATAATGTGCTGCTGGTTGAAGACCATGAACAATCGAAATTGATCCAGGAACAATCGGGCGAAATCCGAACTCACTACTACCGTACCACGGTATTATACACTGGAAATCATCTATGTGTGTATATTGGTAAAAGCGCATTCAATATAAGCAAACAAAATATTACCAGATCAGCAGTTTAAATTTCAAAATTTTTGACACTTTTACTTCATCAGTCGGTACAAAACGTGGCCAGAGTGTAAGTAAAGCATTGAAAATACAACAATTTCAAAGTTTGAGCTCTCTAGGAAGGATTTCAGGAATTTCAATTCCTTAGATTAGCTTTCGAGATGTCCAAGAAAACCCTAACTCACCTTAAGGTTACTGTAAAGAAAAAATACACATCTTCGATTTTTGCTTAACATTTCCCAAACTTTAAATAATTTTTATATCAAAGTATATATTTTTGAAAAGCTCTTTTTTCACTCTAAATGATGGTCTCATTTGAAAAAATTGATATTAATTTGTTTCAGGAAGTTTAAGTTAGCTTTTAAAGAGTTCCTTTCACACAATCAGCAAGCTATTTGAAGTGAAACCTATTGCATCCTGTTTTAATAAGATTGAACTAAAAAACTGTGTCAGGGTTTTTGAAATAATTATTTCTTCAGAAGATGAAATGAAAAGAAGGTTAATATGCATATTTTATGCCAATATGTAAGCTTTAATGGCTAATCATTTCCAATTGGAATAAGTATTTCAAAAACTCTGACACGGTTTTGTTATGCAGTGTGTTGTGAACACGTGAATATAATTATTCCGGCTTCTCGATAATTATTCGTGTTAAAGAACTCGTCATTCGAGAAAAAACGATGTTTAAAAAACCTAGCTGGAAAATTTGAGCATGCTAAAGTAACAAGTAGTATGGTGCTCTATTGCTATTTTTCTTCGACTTATAAAAAGGACTTTTCCAAAAATACCTCGCTTACCCACTAACTATGTTCATTGAAAAAACTCAACTCAAACCTTGATCTAACACAATTACCAGAAAACATGAATAGGTTTACAAATGCAGATAAGACCCTTAAAATATAAGCAAATGAGAAAATAGCCAGACTTAATTACAGGGTTTTTCCCTAAGGCCAAATCAATACAGCTTTATGATGATCCATGGTATGTACTTGGTCTTGCAGTCTCATTAATTCATAGACAAGATACATTTAAAAAGTGAGTGATTTTATAGCATAACAACCTGAGGTATGTAACAGTCAAGCTCAAATATCTTTCATAGGGAAAAGTACATCATGAGTACTTGCACCATAGTTATAGCGAGTAACAATCATAAAAAGTCAGCCCAGATTTTAAGCTTATTTAGTTCTGAAATGTTTCAAAAACACTTTTGTTTGTTTTACAAATTCCTAAATGCCAGCAATAACAAAAATAAGAAGCTGGATAACTTAATGACGAACTGCTTAAAAGAAAGTTCAAAACCATAAAATATAATGCATAAACATTAAGATCCAAGCAGGCAAAATTTTTAAAAAGTCACTGTGGAGGAGTGTATTCCTACTGAAATGATACGCATAATGCATCTCGTTTCAATAGAAACACACTCCTCCATGGTTACTTTTTACCGATTTTGTCTGCTGGGATGTAAGATGTATTATAATATCTATAACTTCTTGTCAATCACCAGTTTTTTAAATAATTTTATTTGCGAAAGCATTGACTGCTCATTAAGTATAGGTAATTGCTCCAAACACCCTTCCTTGTCATGTGACAATTGCAATGAACTTTGGCAATAAAAATCAGAATGAGTATGAAGTTTATTACAATTATCTGATGTTGTGGCTTTTAGTTAATCATGTCATTAACTAAAATCAAAATGCTAACACAGCATCATGATAAAAAGTCTCAGCCATTGATTAACAAAAAATAAAAAATTGTCGGTGAAATGCAGCGCCAGTTGACGTTACCTTTATTCATAACAATGAACAACTTTATGTTATAACATGTAAAAATAATTCTTAGTTTGATTTATCACACAAGTATCAAATTTCTCCTTTCCAAAATTAAGAAAATTTATAAGACTTAAAATCTTGCTATTACAAAGGAGGAAGCATAAAAGACAGTTATGTAATAAAAACTTGCACAGACAGATGAACAAGATATAATACACTGACACGAAAAGTTCCTCCAATTGTTTTGTTTTGTTTCACTTTTTTACTATTACGTTACTTGTTTGTTTGTTGCTATTTTCTGTCAAAAAAGCTTTCAAACTTTGGCTCAGATATACCCCTAATTATGCATGTAAAAGACAGTATATAAGCAATATAAAACAATACAATTTTTTTCATGGCAAATCTAACACGTCATTTAATAAAAACATGAGAATCAAAAACTGCTAATAAACTTTTACAAGTTTTTCAAAAAGAGGAGAAAATGGACAGAAATAAAATGAGAGAAAAAAAAATACACACACTTTACCTACAACACTTTGAACTTCTTTGCAACACAGAAAGATCCCACTGATGCCAACTCAACAGAAAGAATTAACCGCTAGTTTTTAAAAATTTGCTTTATAAAGCACATTTCATTCATAAAATGTAAGTCCTCTCAATAAATTGGATATCAAAATACACTCCATCGCATAGACTTATGTGAAAATGCAAGTCCTGTCAACATTGGATATCAAAACACACTCCATCACATAGACTTATGTTAAAAGAGCACAAATAAAAAGTAAAGATAAACAAAACATTATATATAACTTACTTTACTACTACAAAACATGCTGTGTAATTAATAGCATCAACTTTTTTCATAATCTATACCTGTTTCAATTACTACCAACAGTTATGATAACGAGCATTAATTATAACTTCCATTACCGGATGTTACCAAACAGCTTATCCTCAAGTATATTTCTGGCTACACAGAATGAGAACAAGGATTCATACTTTTTTTCCACAGGGTTCTATTTTATAAGGTTAGCTATAGGCTTCTTTCTCCTACTACAGTAGTATTAATTTAACACAAGTAGCCAACTTTGAATAAATTAACAATGCTTTTATTCTTGAGTTATACTGTAGTGTCCAAAAAGAAGCTGCATAGTAAACGATAATCTTACTGAAAAGCCCACAATAGATTCTTATCACCAGGCTGAGTAGCACAAAACAAATACCCACTATTTTGAGCATTAGGGCATCTTCAAAAAATACTTTGTTTCCGGTCCGCGGCTGGGTGAACTCATATTCGATTCCCGGCAGTGATGAAGTTTTTTTTTCATTTTTGTATGCCGCTGAGAAAGTTACAGTTTATTTTGAAATTTCTGGGTTATTTTAGGATAAATAAATTTAAGTAAACAAGTAAAGTTTATTTTATTAAACGAGTTAAACAGTTGTAAAGCTTTTCAGAGTAAAAACAAATGGTCATCACTTGCTAATTTTGCGTACTTTATTTCCCAAACCAGAATTTTGGCTAACTTGTTGTTTTCTGAACATTATATAACATTAGTGACTGTAATTCCTCAATCAAGCGCTGTGGGGAGAGCCGCCCTTGGACAAGTTGTGCGGCGCTTAATTGAGGATTTACGGTAAAATGTCTTCGTTTGGTCTTTGATTCAGGACGACAGTTTGCTGTTATTTTTCATTTTTTCTTTTACATTGCTTTTTGTCTCCTGTGTATCGGGTTATTATCAACAGCGTAACATTGTTAAAATCACGGTCTGTATTTTACTCATTATAAGTCCAACTAGAAAAATGGAATAAACAAAGATGGCAGACAAGCGTGTTGTGTCTGTGTCCGTTGCTACTCATAGAGGAGGGAATTTCTTGCATCGAAGGGAAAAAAAGTTTTTCTGGTCTCCCACATGAGGAAATTTTTATACAACCGCGGACCGGAAACAAAGTAGTTTTTAAGGACGGCCTTACATATGTACGAATGAATGGAAATTTACAAAAGCTTTTAAAGTTTTTGATTCTTTTGGTTACACAGAAAGTTATCAAGATTATATACATGAAAACATTGCAATATCCACACTGCTTTCGATGGAACATTTTATGAAATTAAATTCAACTAGCAAAAAGTAATAAAGGCACATTATTAATACCTTTCATGTACCGTAAACAATTCTGATCTGTAATTCAAAATTCATCTTCTCATATACAAATTCAATTTTATCTCATCCCTATTGAACGCAGGTGGTTTTTAAAAATTTAAATTACAAAAACACAGTAAAGGGAACATGGCTTCAATTTTGTTTACATTTGTCAAAAGAATTTATAATATAAAAACAAAATTAAGTGAATAGACATTTTAGAAAGTGAAATCTTTTGATAGAGGGGAACACATGGGACTACCATACTAAAGCCGAACCACAATAATCTATTTTAATAATTTTTACATTTTGATTTCTTGTTGCCAATGACTTATTTTTCTTGCAAGCATCAAAATTTACATTGGTGTAATATTGCCTGCCTTGGTAGAATAATTAACATATAGAATAATTTTTTTCCATGGCAGTATTAATAAGGAGGCTCTTGCTTTTTGACATTTTCATGTTTTCAAAAATAGAAAAAATATATACTAAAAAAAAAAAAAAACACTGGTGGAGCCAGAGCTCATCATGAAATGCAATGTATTATAATAAAAAATTCAATAATAATAAAATACTCCAGTAAAGAGATTTTCCAGCTCAGGCAATGATGTTTATCTTATTCCACTGATTTATGACTTGTATATAAAAGCAAAGTACTTTCACAATTTTCAATACTCGACTCTGTTGGTATAAGCAACCAAGTAAATATAGAAATATTAGTGAATTCAAAAATTGAAAGTATGTATGTAATTAAAGTGGTTTTAAAAATAAGTTTATTTTGTTTACTGATTATAGACCATGTTTCTTAAAATTTTCCATTTGCAGTAAAATTTGTCAGAGTCCAAGCAACTATTAGGCAGCTTTTAGTATATACTGAAAATCTTGAAATCATAAGCAACTTTTAGTATATACTGGACCCTAACCTTGGTTGCTTATAAAAAAAAAGAGTGTATACACTGAAGTCATGTTTCATCCCTTCTTCCTATTTTTAGAGCTATAGTTATAATAATTACAAATCTATACACTTTTTTAAAAAGAACCAGTAGATTTTGGCTCAGCCTCAAATTGATTGTAATTCTCTATTGTTCCAAACAATAGATCTATTGTGTTTTAGGTAAAATTTCAGCCTTAATGTTCTTATATCTGACATTGATCATTTTTCTTCTTCTTCTTTTTTTTCTACTACCACATTCCATCTTCTTTTAAGATCAACAGAATGACAAAATAATATTAGTCATGACAAAAACATAAATGCAGTTCAAGGAAATTGCAATACTTACACTGTTTTTCCCTTGCATGTCAGACTAAAAATCAAGATAATTCTATCTATGCAGTCTTGATGAAAAACGTTTCAACCAGCAAAGCAAACAAAAACAGCTTCTACTGATTGTGAATATCAACAATGTACAAAAACTGTATGTTGTTTTAAAGGTCCTTTTACACCATTTTTTATGTGAGAAAGAAGCAGCCTGATTTCACCAAGAGCAATATAGCACGAAATAAATAGAAAGTAAAATACAATATCACATGGTCAAAAATCACAGAACACAATAGCATAGAAATAAAATAACAAGAGTTAAAGCATGAATAATTTATAGACACAATATGGTGCTGATAATCATTTATTAATGAAAGAAAATTCCTGAGACGGAAAATCAATATAGATAAACTGAAAGTTTAAAGGCCAATACAAGGGAGCACATACGGTACAAACATAATACAACTATTTACAGCTAATCTTTTGCATTGCATAAAATTAATTAAAAAGCCCAAACTCGCAAAAAGATTATTTGTTTATCGATTGATATCATCATTCACTAAATAAATCCCTTCAGGTGTATTTTAGGTAATGCCTGATTCCAAAAAAAATGTAACAGGCTAATCGCAAATAAAGGTAGCAATTTGGTTGCTGCGTAGCCGTGTGACAAGCAAAATCAGGAATTATTCATTTTTTGTGAGTAAATTTAAAGTTCCAGGCCAGGCAGGCAGATTTCTATGCGCAGCAGAAAATGCATTTTATTTTTCGAAAATTTAAAACCTTTTAGCACTTTCAAAAGTTAGCCTTACCGGAGGTGAATTAGGTTTTGCTGTTGAACCTGCACAGTTCATGTTGTTCATGTTTCGTCTCCCCAGCCAGCGCTTATGAAGTATTATTGTATTTCTGCTTCTTCGGTGACAATGTAAACAAACCATTGACGTTCACATGTTGTATTACGTCATGCGAAATATCATTCGAAACCATGTTTTATTTGGTACTTTTACATCAAAGAACGCATGCTCAGATGGAACGCAGTTATCTGCGCGTCTTCTTTTCAAAGCGTTTTGACAGGGCTTGGCGTTGGTGATTCGGAAAAGTTGTTCGAGAGCTAAATTAATTTTCTGTAAGTAGGTGCAGTTATTAGCTGTGGTATTTTTGTTTTGTCAACGAATTTCAATTAGTTTGTGGATGCAATCAGTGTTTCTTTTCAACTGAAATTCTCCCTAATTCACGTAGCTTTAATCAATAACTAGCTAGCGTCATGTTGTAACATATTTGACTTTTTTGCAAATCTTGAACCTGTTTTCCCCTCCCAATCACCACTACAACCAGACCAATCAACAGAAAATCTGACACAGCAGATGGTTTGGGGCTTTCAAGAACATTTGATTTACCCGCTTTTGGCTTCTAATAAGGATTTTGCAGTTTTTGATCCTAGCGTTTCAGTCTCCTCGTGATTTTCTTTCGCGTTTCATTACTGTAAACATCCTTTGCTTACCTCACGCTACGGCAACTTGGTTGATAGCTTCAAGTTTATTTTCTAATAGAAAGCAAAGTTGATGCTTATTCTAGGCAATCTAAGGTAGGGATGTCAACAAAATTTTCATTTCCCTCAAATCCTCTTAAAAATGGTATCAACAGAAAGAATACTACTTCTGCTTTCCAAAAAGGTATAACACATGAAAATTTATCCAATAATTCCGAAATACCTGCACTTTGGTCTTTTTTAGGAGTGACACACAAATCGATTTTTCCCACGCTTAGCGTATTTCCGACGCTAAAGGGAGGGAGGGAGGGTTGATGTAAGGTACGCTAAAAAATATAAAGATTTATCGATCCTATTTATGATCTCCATGTAACAGTAAAGATCATTAAATCATTGATTCAAACACAGTATAATCAAAATACAATATGACAACTACAGCAAATGCAATTGCCAGCAGCGCGAGCACCAGCCTCATCGTTTCCACATGGAAAATGGGCTTCTATTTGCATCTACATTGAGGTGCAAAAGACTGAGGAGCGCATTTTAGACTCAGTTCGCAGCATCTCGGAGAACAAAGACTTGAAGCGCAAACAATCACCTTTTGGCATGCGAATATTTCTGGATGTGTCGTGAATGTGGCTCGTGGGTAAGATGTGGTTTTGCAGTTTTCTATC
>JAYJMG010088853.1:0-26770 GCA_036873935.1 Stomotoca atra
TCAAAATATTGTTCTTGGTTTCTGTGTGAGTTGCCTTTCTTCTTCTTCTTCTTCTTCTTCTTCTTCTTCTTCTTCTTGCATTTTTTTGCATTTACGAAAACTATACTCCAGCTTCTACAAAATAGTCTATGCTTTCACTATGCAGGGGACGAGTCAACTCGAAAAAGCGTGGAACTGAAAGTATTAGATTTTGAGGTGGGCACTGGCAGCTTTTTGGAAGCCACTAGCAGTTGTTACCTCTACCTTGATTTCCGATAATATCGCGCGTACTTATAGAGAGCCCTGAACAACTTTTTATTTACTTTTTCAGATCTGATCGATGTAACTTGATACGTGAAAAACAACTAGAAAGCACTGCTTATTTACAATCGCGTAAACCATAGGCTTGTGTATATTATTTTGGAATTTAGTGAAGCTGCACCTTTAAACTATCAATCGAAAGATTTTCACTAAAAAGGGAAACATGAAGGAGTCGTTCTGACGGCAGTAATTCTTCTTTAGTTTCCAATCACTAGAGTTGATAACTAGATACCACTGAATTAACGATTGGGTTGATGGCATTACGTTCAATAAGATTTTGTCTCGTTATGTAACCACTAAATCAAATTAGCGAAAAACATTTATATGATTAGCTCAGATTTTAAAAGCGATTAAGAAAATATAGGTCATCTTCGTCTCAGGGTTGCTGAGAAAAAATACAGCATTGATTGTACAGCTAATGCATTTTATTTTTTTGGTCCGGAAACGGAAATTTTCACTTTTTCAAGTCTTATTTTTCGGGTTCATTTTGAATCCAAACCCCCGTTTTAGGTCGAATTTCGACAGATCAGCTCCCTCGAGTCGTTTTAAGAGCAACTATTGGAGAAAAACAATTAAACATTAATAATTTTTGGCCGAAGTTTGGGTTTGAGTCCCCAGTTTTTGACCACATCTCGAAAAACGGACCCCAGATTTGAATTCAGCACAATCAAATTGTTCTACATGAAAATTTTCAAGAAAAACGGAACATTTTCAAATTTTAGACCCCTCTGGGCCTATCTATTACATCATCATCATCATCATCATCATCAGGCGTGGACACAAATTTTAACTCATTGTCAAAGGTCTTTGGGAAATTATGCCATCTGCCAAATTTGGTGACTTAACAATGCAATGTTGAGGAGATATTAAAGGCATACCGAACTAACGATTATCCTGGGTCCCACGAAAATCAAATTGAGGTGAGAGAACTTCCCAACTTAAAACATGGACTTGTCAGTAGCTACAATTTGGTGCAAAATTGTAAATTTTCTTTGTTAACACAAAGTTGAAGAGTTGCACAAAATTTGTTGGAGCCTATCATACCGTTGGAAAATGTGACTTTAACAGTAAATGCTGAAGCAAGTGACCTCCGTGTGTTTGTGAAGGGTGCTCAGAAAAACGAGCTGATGACAGAAATCCTGATAAAAGCTTTATAAAACACATAATAAGTATCCACAAGTATTAAAAAGCAAATACCACTAACCATTGTCGCATTAAAACCTGTTTTTACACTTAGTTGAGCATTGATTTATCTACTAGAAATTGATCACGTCTTCTTCGAATTACTTGCCGGTTTTTTGGGGGTTTTTGATTCTCAATTGAAGAAGCAAATAGTGAGATAAAACAGACCAGATTAGTCGGTTTGTTAAATGGTATGTGTGATAAATGAGAAAGTGAAAATTTACCATTGTTTATTCGAATTTAGAGACAGACAAAGAAACCATAGCTTTGCATTGTATTTTCAAGAGAATATTCGATTGTATTATAGAACCATTTTATCATATAAAATTGTAACTATTATTCAGCTGACGCGAGGAGCCTAGATTGGAGGCCGCGGGTTTTAATTCAAAAATTGTTACGCCCTGGGTAGTTCAGTATGCCTTTAAGAATAATCCCAAGTACCAAATTTACCCAAATTTACCCAAATTGTGACGTTTTACGTTACCGTCACAAACACTATATATACGCGATTGAAAAACTCTTAACATAAGTTGTTTTTTAAATGATTTTTTTTTGCTTAACAAGTTCCTTTGGTGTTCTTTCTTCGTTCTTATTGAAACGATAAAGTTATTAGAATTGATAACATAATCACACTCATTTTATAGTAGGTTAATATTTTTTCACCTTAGAATAAGAAAATCTGATAATACTATTCAGGATAATATTGGGAATATAAGGCTTAAAGTATCGGTAAAAGAACATGAATTTAAAGGCTTATTATTGTGGTTTCGTAAAAGCTTTACTAGTAGTTTAAGCATCTATTTCGAGATTTTTAGTTTTACGTTCCAGCTAGGTTCCAGTGACGTTGAAGGAAACATATTTGATACAAAATTAAAAATTAAGTACCACCTGGTTTTGGATCTGGACGAGGATTTAAGAATGGTGAACGACAATAGCTCAATAGGTGCACGTGGCTTTATCTTTAAACAGATCTAGACGTGATGAGTATTCGTAGCACGCTGGAAATTTATCGAATGGTATAGAAGAAGTTTTTCTTTTTAAACGTAAGTAAACCTTAACACGACAACTGGGTGAAATTATATTTCTCTGTTGTTATTAAACAAGTGGTTCGTTTTTGTATACGGTGTATTGCCTAGCTTATGATTTTTTTTCTGTCTGAAGCGTTAGTTCTGGTAGTAACCCCAGTAGGTTAGTCACTATTGGGTACAAAAACTGTAGTAGCGTACATATGATCCACTGAGTTATTTTCGCTGATGAAACTTCTTAGGGTCAAAGATGGTGCATCTGGGTTAACAACATTGATATCACAGTGACGTTCAATCTTTTTTGTAACCGGTCTCAACATCAGTGACGTTGTTATAAGGTTGTCCCAACGTCATTTGATCATGATGAGCCTGCTTCCTAGTGGACAAAATCGTTAAAAAGCTCCTGTGGAGGAGTGTATTTCTATTGAAACGATACGCATAATGCGTCACACTCCTCCACAGAGACTTTTTAACAATTTTGCCCACTGGGTTGGAAGCTTCTGTGAACTTTTAACGGCTTCATCGAGAACCATATAAGTGATATGCTAAAGGTTGTGCCTACTTCGAGATGAAGTTCAACGCACCCGTTTTATTTTTGTAGCAGATTATGTATGCGGGGGAGTTGTTTCTTGATTCTCGCTATCTTTTTGCTTGTTTGTTTAATTATTTATTTTTTTGGATTTTGTTTCCTTGTCAATAAAGTTGAGTCTTTCGTATATATACACCCAATATGTTCTGGAAATAAACCCAGCGGGCGAAATCGTCGGAATGTCTCTGTGGAGAAGTGTATTTCTATTGAAACGAGACGCAATATGCGTGTATCGCTTCAATATAAATACACTCCTCCACAGTGAATTTTAACAATTTTGCCCGCTGGGAAGCTTTGTCTTAAGATTTGCGTTTCTTTTAAATGTTTGCTGTTTTTTCCAGACGATAAGTTCTTCCATTTTACGGTTTCTATTTAATCTGTCTTTTCGACTGAAAATCTTTTCATATCAAGATGAAGCAAATGAAAACAAAACAAAAATATTTTGATTATTTGGAAATAGCTCTGAAAGCAAATTTTCCAGTCTCTGATAACCCCATATTTTTAACTCTCAGTAAACTGATATGCACACGACATGAAAATTAGAGGAGCTAGACGAATTATAGCCAACCCAAAACTAGCCTTTGTTCAAGACACCCGCTTACGCTCAGTAGGGTCTTTGCACTCTCGTTCAAACCTGTGTTTGTTGTAAAAAACAGTCTGGGACTGATAAATATTTTTTTCCAAAATGGCCACTTAAGGCGAGGGAAGGCATGTGTTGGCTTAATTGCCTAATTACAATCACAATCATTGCCATACAATCTGGACACTGCCTGCTGCGAAAATTTTCACAATGTTGTTACGAAATTCAGGAAATAAAAGAACAGCACAAAAAATCCTCCAAGACTTACCTTATAAATATTTTTTGCCATAAATCATCCTTCCTTCCTACATTGCTTGTTGATTTCGAATAAAAACAGTGCAATGCAAAGACTTCAACATGATGGTAATAAGCATTTTCGATTGCTCCTTGTCATGCTGCCTCTTTGGAACACATCCGCCATATTTTTTAAACTGTTTATATTTACTGCGCATGCACCATATTTCGAAAATTGTAAAATACTTCCGTGACGTCAGGAACACAGTTTTGGACGAAAGTGCAAAGACCCCCACTGGACGCGAGCGGGTTGGGTCTTGAACAAAGGCTACCACAAAACATAACGTATCTTAGCGTTTTTTACTATTTTGTTTTCTAATATTTTCCTTGTGGGGATTTATAGGTAGCCAGGGTTCCTAGCCCTTTTGAATAATTCAAGCATAGCAAAAAGAGGGCTAGGAACCCTGGCTACGTGAAAGATTGATTTTCTGATAACCCGATAATAGTGTTTGCTGGCGCCCAGGAAAGAAAGAGTTTCATAACTTATTCAAGAAAGTAAAAGAATTTCGAATTTCTGCTTTTCTTTTATTTATGGATGTGAAGCACAGCAGACCACTAAAGGAGCTATTATGTGAAATACTGTCTGGAAAGTATAATACTTATAACCCCCGTTACCAAGCCAACCTTTGAGTTTTGATGCCATGGTCAAGTTTCACGGTTCATTTTGATGATAACTTTCTTTCAACTTATCTTCGGGCCATTCTTGCCGTTTCTAGCTGTCATTTTCAAAAGTGAAAAAACTGAAAGCCAAAAAACAAATATTTTGGAGTATAAACTGGTCATGTGGTACGTATGCCATTCTCATTAGGACAGAAAATGTTTCTCGGATTAATTATTTATTGTCTTTTTTTCATGTTAACTCAGTTGGAAATTCAAATCATGGGTGTCCAGGTTCGGACGAGTGGTTTAGTTGACTTAGGTAGCTTAGTTCGCCCATGTAAAGTATATGCCTATGACTACCCCTGCAAGTGAAATAGGGTTAAAAACACTTCAATATCATCTTGATATTTTATGTGTAGTATGAACCAGCAAATGATGAACCATGAAGACGAAGATTTGCTTTTATTAAAAGTGTTTCGCATGTTAAAGATCACCGAAACAAACTCTATTCTTATTGTCAACTCTCTTATCATATTTGCATGGTGTGAAGGATACACTGTATCTGCAAAACCCATCATACAGTGCAACATTAATGTGCACAGTGTAGAATTAATGTACAAAAACAATTTGACATTTGATTGTGCTTTGAATTAACCACCAATGTAAACAAACCAAACGTGGTTTACAGAAATAATCCTATGCTTCATATATGAAGAACTTAAAACAGCATGAAAATACTAATCTAAAATTTACTTGAAATGTTCAGTTAAAAATGATTTTATAGAGTTTCTAAACAAAGTTAAAATTCATTGCTCAAAAGAATTTCGGATTTTCTTTAACCACGGCAAAGTGAATATTGAATATTGCGCAGTGACATGATAATAAATTATTTACTTTATATTCTATAGTTATTTATTGGCGTGTTATCAGGTAAAGAGATGACTGACATATTATCTAGTTACTAGGAATTTTTAAGTGTTATAAACAAACAAAAACGGTGCTGAGAAACAAGTTTAAAGAATTTTATTCTTGACAGAAAGGAGTAAAAGTGTTTATTTGAAGCTTATGTAGCACAGAAGGGAAGACCTACCTACTTTCTTTTATCGAAAGGAATCAGAGATTGCAGTTTCAAGATCATCCAATTTAGGTTAAGGTTTGTCAGCAATCGTGGTTTCTTGTTTTCATTTAGGCATTAAAAGTTTTTAGAATATATGTATTTGAACTAGGTTTTAAAAATGTCAATGACAAGTAACTGCTAATTCTCGTTAAAAAATGAGAAGGGTTCAAATGAGGCGTAAACGCGCCTAAAAAGAAATGCTCCGTAAAGAATAAAATACAGACCACAGCATGCTGGTTTTTTAGTGAATCTGACATGTAACAACTGACAATTCAAATATTATATTGCAGTTGTTCCTAAAGAAAACTTGAGCCTTAATTAACACCTTTGTCGTTGGTCCCATGTTCCTTTAGCACCTGGCACGCTGTATTAGATAATTTGCAGATTACGATGTTTAATAAGCACCCACGTAAAAATTACTACACGAGGTATTCCCAGCTATTAAAACACACTCCTCCATAGTGACTTTTTAACGATTTTGCCTGCTGGGTTACTACGAAAAATAAATTGTGGTCATTTATGGAAAATAGGGTATTATTTCCCCATGTTGGATCTGTAGTTCAGGGTACTTGAAATTATTTGATGGGGAAATTCTGAGAAGATTTCATGTTATTCTGTTTTTTGGTCATATTTGTTTCTTCAGATGTTTATTAGATTTTGTTATTTTCTATCATTTATTTTATTTATTTATTCATCTTATTATTTTATTGATTAATTAAGATCTCAATGTAGGGGAGATTTTAATCCCAAAAACATCCTTTTGAGAGAGACTTTAGTGTTCGCACCAATAAGATAGACATATTTACTTTTACTAATTCCGTAAATCTCAAGACGAACATCAACTATTTTCGAAATTATTTTCATTCTTCAGCATTTGTGGTAATAATCTTTTCCATGGCCTCCCGAGAGAAGATGTTACTGACAAGAAACAAAATAGCAATAAAGCCATGGTCACTCAGATTTGCATAAATACGTATAAGTTGTTTACATTGTATCACTAGTTTATGTGACCATCAATACTTGTGTGGTCGAACGATCGAATAAAAGTTGATTTCGATTATCAAGCGTTGATGTAAATGCTTGTGTGACACTTCGTTTGAGACTTGAAATTAAGAAGTATATAGTTTAAACAGTACTAAAATATAAACAAATTATAATCATCTTAAAGCTTCAAAACATTTTTGACAAGGTCAGAATGGAAAAAAGGAAAGAATGGTATATATTTGAGATTTTATTTTCACAACGAATTGTTATGCTGATAATCCCTTACATAAATTTGAATTTGTTATTTTACTTTCTTTTAAGCGTCGTGAGGTCGTTTTGACCTCGAAATGGAGGGTTAAAGCCTTGGCTATGTATCATTTTCAATTTCCCCAATACCACCACACCTCATGGTTTACTGCTCATTGCTTCAACGCAAAAAAAGCATGAGGATGAACCTAATATTGAAAAAATGTAGATCAAATTATACGGATCATTTAATTTGACCATAAAAAGTCACAATGTTTGTTGTTGTTGGTGGTGGTGTTGTTGTTATTGTTGTTGTCTCATTGTTTTAACTTTATTTTAATTTAGTTAGTTGATTTTCCGTTCACAGTTAAGACCTTGGAAATCATGAAATCTTTTTTGCACGCTATAACTAGTTTTGAAAAACATAAAGCTAGTTTTTCCCAATGGCATACAGTGCATCCGACAGTTTGACACCATCTAATAGCTATTGTTTTTAAAACGGGCGCATGCGCATATGTTAAAACTGTGTTGAAATATGTCATTCTTTAAATGCCACAAGAAATATAATGGCTCTATCAATTATTGGGATGTTGGGCGCTAGGGTTGTTTTGTCGGGGCTGGACGGAAAACGTATCTGGTCCACTGACAGCAGGAAGATGTTTTGGGAATGTGATAGATACAAGCACGGAAAGGTGCAAATCCACGACTAAATGTATGCGAAAAAAGTTCGAGCGAAAAACCAAGTGATAAAAGAAACTGCATTTTGATTGGTTTCGCAAATCTTTTTTCACCAGTGAGTTGAAAAAAGTTTAACTCACTTGCGAAAAAAATTTTGCGAAACCAATCAAAGTGCTTAAATATTGACCATTTTCGCACTTTTTCAAGCGTGGAGTTAGGCATTAACATAGCTACGATCTGCAGGGCATCAACATCTTCATTTTTTCTTCATTTTGTAAATTAGCAATTATTTATTTGTACTATTTGAATCTTTCATTTCTGTTGCGATTATCCAAAAGAACTATTGAAAATATTCGTACCAACTCCCAGCAGGCACATCATGGTCAAACGAT
Organism: Stomotoca atra; assembly: GCA_036873935.1. Classification (NCBI taxonomy): domain Eukaryota; kingdom Metazoa; phylum Cnidaria; class Hydrozoa; order Anthoathecata; family Pandeidae; genus Stomotoca; species Stomotoca atra. The sequence goes on from JAYJMG010088853.1 coordinate 7,988, forward strand.
GTTACGACAACGTTGTTGAAACGCCACTGATAATGCGACAACGTTGTTGCAACATCGTATGACCAGGTTGTGCCTTTTGGGAGAGGGTAAAATTAAGTCAAGCATAAAATATTTTTCTTAAATTGGTCCACCCCCTGTAAAGCCAAATGATTGGTGAATTATACCAGCCAACTTGAACACTCAAAAGCTCGTCCTATAATGGGTCAGTTTTTGGTTGTATCTGAACATAATATTATTCCTTTAATTTTTAGTATATTAAACAGTATCCTGGGATTGCTACTAAGAATAAATTTGAAGAAATGAGTCGTCCCCGTTCCAGTAGCTTGCTGACGCAAAAGGAGTACAAGACATATTGCCTCACTTGTGTTGATTACACGGTAGCCGAAAGCGAGTTAGAACATGATTCACCGAGCAGCGAGGAATTATCATACCCTTGGGCTATGAATTGTGAAACAGAAAACCGGAGATCCGAAAGAAGTAGTGTGAGTTCAGGTTCGTTAACTGATGATAGTGTAGAAATATGCTACTCACCGCTCGAGTTAAAACACTTTGAAACTGCTGTCAACCAAGGAGCGTTTAGTGAAGCTTCGCACGACAAGAAACGGGAGCGAAGAAAAAGTTTCAACAAGCTTTGTAAGAAGTTATCTTTTGATCATACGTCAAAACCATGCGAACCGTTAGACTCTAACTTTGATGAGTATTTACCACGTAATGAGCAGAGAAGGCGGGCTAGCTTGAATGTAGACTCAAGACCCAAGAGCTCATCAAGACGAAAACATTCACCGCACCATAAAATCCGCCGGCAACTGGCACATAATGGCATAGACTTTCTTGACACATCGATGGATTTAAGCTTGGATGAAATTCATGATCTTCAGCAAAAATTTTACAGTAACTTGAATCTAGCTGATACTAAAAGAAAAATTTCAGATTGTGGACGAGAAAACTTTGGACTTGGTTACAACCGGAAAAGAAGTCAATCATTTTTTTAGTTTTTTCTGTTGCCGTTTTTCTTTTTTTTCTGTTGTATTTTATTTCTAACCCGGAGTAGCATACCTATTGCAAGAAGATAAATTATGCTTCGGCATTACTATAAGTAACCATATGACATGCGGCCAAACAGTGTTGCATGTTGGTGAAATAGTGCGGTACATTGGTGAAATAGTGGTATCGCCGTATCGATGTTTAGCCGTTATCTTCTTGAACAATATGCGTATAACATAATTTTTTTGTTGATCTTTTTCATTTTTTGCTTCTTGTACATATTTTTACAGGATGTGTCACGTGTAGTTCAAACTACGGCCTTGAATTTTTATATTTTTCTTTGATAAAAAACCTGGAACGCAGACTAGGTAGGTTTTGTAGCCATTGCACTCAACACGTTGTTATCATTTAGCTAATTAATCAATTTAGGGCAGGGTACCTTTTTCTTATTTTTCTTTTTTCCTTCCTTTCTTACTTTTTTCTCAGACTATTAAGCAGTTAGTTGTCGTCTAAGACAACCTGGATCCCATACCCCCTGATAACTCTATTACTTTACTCTATTTTCTATGATTCCAGGGGGTATCGACCGCACTAATTAAGGGTTAAGGTGAAGAAGCTTTTTCAGAAATGACACTTTAACGAAAATCCATTGTGATAACCAATAGATTCTGTGTAGTAATGTAAACAAAGTTTAATATAACATATAAAAATGTATAAAATCTTTTAATTATATATAGAATTTTCGAACTCACCATGTTGCGTGTTAAAGAACGTTGCTGGATCACGCATCTGATGAGAAAAACACTTCACTTTTTCCAAAATGAAATAGATCCATGGGCACACTTGTCAAGAAGTAAAGACAAATCAAAGAGAATATTTCGATGTTGACTTTGATTAAAGTGTGCCCAATGGAATATAATTGTGTTGGATAGAATTCAACCATTGTACATATTTTTGACGAGTTCGTATTGTGTTATACAGGTTAGTAAATAATGGAATACGGGCTAGTGAATAATGGAAGAATTTGTAAAAATGAAGTAAGCTTTGTAAATATCGACGCTCATTCGCAATCCCAGGATAGTTTACTTTAAATTTGGTGAAAGGTTTAAGACTGTAGAGTCGCCATCATGAATGCATTGTTGTATATTTTTGAGTTTTGTATTGAAGAAAAAATGATGAAGATAATGAAAAAAAGACAATTTTGTTATCTGTGTTCCCATTTGTGAAGTTGAATGTTTTTTTGGATTGTTAAACACTTTATCAGTGACCTCCTAGATTTTTCAATATCACCAGAGTGTTGCACCAGAAAAATTTACTTTTCAGGGGGGTTATTTGAGAAAGTTTTTTAAAAATGTCTTTGCTCGATTTAACTCTGCACCCCTTGATAATTCTATGACTTATAACTCTGTTTTCTATGAACCTGACAAGTATTGACCATACTCAAACCCAAAGCTTTTTTGTCTCTGAAAGATCTGAGTCTATCAGCGTGACAAAGAGTGCTGGGTTCGAGTATGGGATATTCACCTCGCTGGTGAAAAGCTAATCGCCACAGTATGGTTGAGTTCATTTAAACATTGTGTAGCTATTTCATAATGAGTTTGAAATTACCCAAACAATCCACTGCATCTCGTCCCACCCTTTAAAGCCAATTTTATCTTCTCATATCAATACCCAAGCTTTAATGTTAGGAGGTCTGTTTAATAACGTCTGACTCAACCATGATCACAAATTGTTGTTCTTGTACAATAATGCTGATACTTTGTACAATAAAATGCCGAGAACTGACCTGACCTGCTAGGAAGTAGTTGCTGCTGCTGATAGAAATTTTCGTTCGTTTCCATCGCATTAGGTCCAAGGGTTTTGCAATTTTTATGCAAATGTTGTCGCAAGCAGATGGTTTACCTTTGCCAAAGGTCCTTTGAAATGTGAATGAATATTGAGCCCAAGGTCCTTTGTAAAAAGCTAAATTGACACACATAAACACAGTGTTTTGTAAAGAAGCAAATAAGTGCATCTATTTTCAAATAGAATCAAAAATAACTCAAGATCCACTCTTCAGCTACGTATCTTGCGAATTATAGTGGTCTTGTTATTTTTAATCTCGATCCACAATCCACAATTGCATGTGTTCATTGTGCTAACTTCAACGTGTCTTTATTTTCGTAGAAAGTTCAAAGTCTTCTCTTAAAACCTTAATGCAATATTCAAACCAATTTTAACGTTCAGACGAATTCCAGCTTCTATAAATGTTATTTGTATTGTGTCTCAGAGCAATTTTGAGTTGCTCCATGAATGGTTTATTTTTGAAAATTGTTACTGCAAATTTGTAACTTTCTCTGGCCAACTCTCGTGTAGTTCGACCTGTGTGTTTTTCAATCAGAGAGTTGACATCATCCTGGGAAAAGTCTGACTTTTTTCTCTCCCTTAATTGTGGAAGGCGGTCCGGTTCTTCTGTTATGGTTGAGGATTCAACGTTATCTTTTCCCGTCCTTCTAGTTGATTCAATTTCTATCCTCGGCAATGATCCATGCCGCAAAGCATTATTTTCTTTTCTGCTTTTTTTACCGTCAATCTTTCTGATAGATAGGGACTTAGTTTTGGCATTGTCTGTTACTTTATCAGTGAAGCCATCGATAGCAATGGTAGCTCCAATTTCTAGTTTGTCAAACTGAATTCTTCTCCAATGCAGTCCTTTCTTGTGATCGAATCTTGCCAAAGGCATTTGCGCTTGAACACTGCGTGCCCATTTTAAAAGCCGAAGCTGAGTTGAACTGGCAAGACGATGAGTTTTAGATAGCTTTAATTTTGCAACTACTAAGAGAACAATACATTTTTGTTGTTTTTTCATCGTTGCGTAGTGGAAAGGGGTCAATCCAAAGCCATCAGTGACCGAAACAGAAGATGGGTTGAATCTCAAAAATAAATCTAAGCATTGGAAACTTCCTTGCTGTGCTGCTTGGTGCACAGGAGTTTTAGAAATTTCTCGAGATGAGTTTTCTTTGCACCAAAATCTCGAAGGATGTTCATCTACCATTTCGTCACATCTAAAAAGGAAGTTTCCGATGAAATTTCTTACATCTTGAACGTTCCTTTGCCTATATGCGTCATATTTTTTGTACTAGTTGGGATACATCTACAATCCGAACTCTCGACATAACGAATTATTTTTGATTTCCTTTCAGGGTTCGTTATATCGAGAGTATCCACTGTAGTTTTTTTGTATAGTCTTAACAATAGAAGAACCTTATAAACTCGCTAGAACTCAAAGTAATGTTCACTTTTCCCTACAACTCAAGTTTTCTAAAGCCCCGATAACGCGAACATTCGTTATTTTGAGCCATTATCATTGGTCCCTTTGTAGGTCCAAGTTATCAAATACAGTAGCGGAAACATAAAACCTAATACCTTATCGGACAAAACTTCGTTGGACAAAAGTGACGAAATTTTTTGAAGGTGACGAAAATTTTGTCCGACGAAGTTTTGTCCAATAAGGTACACAAAAAACTTGAGATAAAAGTGTTATGAAAATAAAGTTTATATTTAATCGTAACATATGCTTGATGAAGCAAAATTTGACATGATTTTACCTTCCTCCTTGATTTAAAACCCGTACTGCCAACTTCGCCCGGTCGTAATGTGCGGCAATGAACAAGACCACTCTTAAGATATACTGGTTGAGAAATGGATTTTCTTCGTACTTTGGAATGTTATCGATGACACTGAGAATATCATTACTCAGCGCTGCTTGCACAATTCGGCGTATATCCGGCCACAAATGAATAGTTAAACTGGTGTCTCTTTCAATTCGGTAAAAACCGAGGTTGTGGTTGTCAAAAAGCTTTATGTTTAGTCGCGGATCAATCAGCCAAAATGTACTGACTGGTAGACCAATTTTGTTCTGCAAAATAATCTTCAGTGAGGATATCTTTGTATTTTCGCTACATTCTTGCAGCTCAATTCGGTGATCCGAGAATGCAAGTCGAAAATGTAAATCACCAATTGGTCGTGAGATTTGCTTGCAAAGCAAGACAGTACCGGATGCTATGGGAAGATCGGATAGAATAATATGATCCGGTAGTTGAATACTATCGCAAATAATCTGTAACTCTGCAACTGACACTTGGTAAGGTGAGACAGCCTGCAACCCAAGTTTTAATAGAATGTTTACCTTCTGTGTTAGCTGCCCAACTGTGTCATCTTTATTCGCTTCTACTATCAATGTTCGATTCTTGTATTTGATATGAAGCCTCATTTTCGAATAAGATTATCTTAAGCTAAGATCGATGTAAGAAATCCCTTCTTGTGAAGCGTTATATGTACGTATCCAGGGACATAAAACTGTTCAGTCCACATCATATATTCGTGAGCAGTGACAGGAAACTATATTGTAGATCTATTTTACATCTCTTTCGTTTGTTCTGGTCGCCAATGGTTTCTGCTAAAACAGTCGAGTTAATTCATTTCAAGATAGGCGTACAGCTGGGTAAGAAAGAATTTTTCGTCAAGATCTTTTACGCCGCGCGCTATTCCCTGCTGTTGCATCAAATTTAAACTTTCTTTTCATTTCTTTCTTTTTCCTCTTTTTGACTTTCCTAAGTTACAAACAGATGAGGTTTTGTTTCTACGGTCCCGGTCCCACCAGAAGTTATTGCAATTTTTAATGAATAATTTACTTTAAAAAGTGTTTGAAATAATAATAATTTTCTTTGCGCTAGCTTGAAGTATAGATTACTAAAAATCCAATTCTCAAACCATGTTCAGAAATACTTAAAAAATTACTCCAATGGCTCAAAAATTGTTTAGACAAACATTGGTTTCGAAGAACTGATAAAAAGTACGCTCAAGAGCTTCCCACACGAATGCATTTACATATTTTAAAATATACAGAAATTTATCCCTTTTCATTGCCTTGTTTTATCTAAATTTACAACAGTGTCTTGGGTTTACTCAATTAAAAGGCAATTTAATGATCAAATGCGACTAAAAAAAGATCAAAATTCGGCTGCCTGCTCGTTTTTATCCAATCGGGAATTTTTTATTTTTTTTATTCCACCCTCGTTTTTAATCTGCCATGCTTACGGTACCTTCTTTTTTCACCTCTGACATACCAATCTTGTTTTTTCCTGGTACGCCCGATGCTTGAATCATGGAATTCATTTTGAAAGGTCTTTTAATGGTCTTTTAACCATTTTATTTTGTAATAATGTTTATAATAAATTTAATTTATTCCACTTACGTTACGGAGACAGAAGTGGTAAATGATCAGGTTTTTTACGTAGCTCTAGAATACATTTTGAAATTGAAAATTCAGTTGAGTTTGATTTATAGTCTGCTTGAAAACCAAAGCAACGTAACCAGATTCATCTTTTTGCGTTAAAAACACCCCTTTAATCTCACCAGCCTTGTAATCAGTCCAGCTATTGGCTGTCATGTCATTTTTAGCAGAAGTTTCCCTCAAGGGGGTGGCATCGGCTTCTAGACTGCCAAAACTGAGCTGGTTACATGGAAAAATCTAATAAGCATGAAATCTCGATCAGCTTTGGTGACCTGGTAACCTGGTAACCTGTTGCCTTCAGGATGTAAAAGAAGCGAAAGTTGAAACGGTGTTCATATTGAAAGAAGATTTTGAATGATGAATTAGCTTGCGCTGCCTATATTGAATTGATAGGCAACCCTGTTGTTTTGAAAATTAAATCATTTTTTCGATCTTGCAATTTCCCATCACCGGGAAGAATCCTTTATCCATCTAAGTCCACGATTTTTCCAGGTATGGAATGACGTCACTTTCTTTCCTCCACAAGTACCAATATGGTCATTGCTCTGACGAATTAAAAACTCCTGGACTCGTAGCCAAAACTTACAATCAAGTTACTAAGTATTCAAGGCTCGTTATTTGAAGGTGCAAGAGCCCTTTGTAACAACCGCATTAATTTCTGTAGCTTTTTTCCTCGTAAAGAAGCCTCGAGGCTGAGTTTCGTGCTTTTTGTAACACTGCAACCTAATTGCACTGCCATAAATGGCTGCCGAAATATCTCGACTTCGGAGCTCCCTGTCTTTATCTTGCTTCCCTGTTTGTTATGAGTTGCAGTTTGAGTTTAAGTTTAATGTAGCTAAACTAGTATACCTTATTGGACAAAACTTCGTCGGACAAAAGTGACGAAAATTTCTCGAGGTGACGAAAATTTTGTCCCGAAGTTTTGTCCGATAAGATGTTGTCCTTAGTTTGTCATCTGCGTTTCTTTGCGAATATAACATATAAATGAGATACTTTTTGAATATGCACCGATAGTTGAGTTTGTACATAATTCCTCATTTGGAACGTATACTGTTTTTATCAGTTAGCTTCATTGATGGAAGGTTTTAATGCGCTCAATAGAGCGTTAAATACTCCAGGACCACCCACTTAAGCCGTGGCCCCTCCTGGAAACAAGCGACTCTAATCCTCCAGATAAAATCAAAGGACTAAGGTTTTGATTTGGTTTTATTTTAATGCAGATACCATCTGGCGAAGTTTTCAAAATCCAGTCACGTTTTAGCCGCGTATTTCATCATCATCAAAATTTATAGCCTTTCATACGCTCTGTGAAATTGGCCTATTTCCCGAATAATTTGCGCTTTTTGCAACTGAATATAAAACTCGACTCCAGTCTACAAAATTTATAGAAATACCTAAATAATTTGCTTCAAAATCTAATTTAATCTCTCAGAGAAACAGAACAGTTTTGTTGAAAATGAATTCGAAGCAATCATCCTTTGAATTGTTCTAGATATCGGCGGGTCCCTGACCAAAACAAACAAATTAGCAAAATTAGCAAGTATTTTACAGCTTTTCTTTTTAAATTGCCGTCATGTAAACATCATTATACAATTAACATGAATATTTTTTTTCTCTCTCACGATTTTTGTATGGCTGTTGTAATATTTAGCTAATGATATGTATCACCCCAGCCAATATTCTCCGGTAATGCCCTCATAAACAGTTAGTATAGGGTTATTATTTTATCCGATATTTTATTATTTACTTTTTTTCGGTTGTCCGATTTTGCATTTTGTTTTATTTGTTGTTTTATTTTATTTTTATTTCATTTATATTAATTTATAATATTATTTAACATTTTATAATATTCTCTAATCTTTTCCTTTTCGCTTGTTTTACTTTAATTTTCCTCTTTTTTATTGTTGTTTGTTTCTTTGTTCTGCAGTGTGGCCATCGTCTTTCTACTAGCATTATTGTTTCCACCATTTGCTAAGCAAATTTATCTCAGAAGGAATTGTGTGGCCACACGAAAGGAGAACCTTTAACATTCAACAGCCTTTACTTGAAGGTTACTTGTTTGTCCGTGAAAACCTCATTTAGTTGCATAATTTGAGATTCTTCTTTTGTGACCTCCTGAAAATTTCAACTAGGCTTTCGTGTTGGACCAATAATTTGCATTTTCAGGGGGAGGGGGATATTGAAACAATTTTGAATATATCGCATACTTGATTCAGTATTATACCCCCTGATACTGTTACTTTATACAGTATTATATTCTGTAATTTCAGGGGGAACAAAAGATTAAAAAGGATTAGAGGTGCTATCACTTTTGTGATGAGTGAGAAAGAAGACTCGAAGAGTAGCTTAGACATGTCAGCTGTACCCCGACAAGCACATCTTGGTCAAACGACGTTGCAACAACATTATAACAACGTTAGTGACGTTGTTACAACTTTGTCGCAACGCCGTTTGACCATGATGTGCCTGCTGTGACATTCTTTTTTGTCAGTATTTTCACTCGTGATTCTACAGAGGCATGCTTTCAGTTTATAATACCTTTAATATGTTGATAAGAAAGAGATAAAAGAAATAAGATAATGGTAAGTTTTTTAAGACCTTTAAAGACTTTTACTGCGTTGAGCGGTGACACTTTAACAAGCTTGTTTTTGTGACGCACCTGTAGGATAAAGTCGTTTCTATATTTTATATAATTGATAAAATTAGCAAATTTACAACCCAAAATACAAACTAAAAAAGATTACAAAAACCTTCAAATTTTATAATCTTCGTAAATAATTCATCTCCTTTCAAGGAGACTTTCTGGAGTGACGTAAATGATAAAGTTCAATATATGGAGAGTAAAAACTAACGAAACTTTTCGGCGGTATTTAGCGTCATTTAGCCTTTCTTATCAACCACTATAATTAATTCCGCAAATTCAAACATTTCCCTTTTTTCTGACATTAAAGTACGATGAAATAAAAAACTGGGTTTGAATTTTTTTTGCTTGTTTCTACAAATGCTCAATCTCGTTCCCAGGGCCTCTTCACGCCTTTTTCTCGCTTCATCCATCAATCATGAAGAGCGTTGGCAAATACTATTTATTTTATTTTTTCAGGTTCTATAGAATAAACACTTCCTTAAAAAAGTTTACGGAACAGATGGCTACAAAGATGAGATATACGTTATATGGGATGATAAATGTGAAAACATTATATCATCTTTGCATAATTATTTCACTCAATCGGAGCATAATATTGAGGTACATTTGTTTTGTCATCGACAGAAACTGAAGAAAAGCAGTTTCAGGGAATGGCCAATAAACTTTACGTTTCATTACGTTTCAGTACTATGTCTGAAAACGCCCTACAGACATCCTTGATTACACACACCTTAGAAAAATTTGAAAAAATATCAGAAAATCTTTATGTACCAGATCGATCTATAACTAAGGCAAAGATCTTCCTCATTCAAGGTTCAGTTACAGAATTTGAGGAGTTAAAAAATGTTCTCATCCGGTTACCGTCGGTTGATCAGTTTTTCGCATTCAAACTTTTGGGTCTGACCAATGAAAAACAAAACCTTTTTTTATTCAAAGCTTTAAAAGGCCATAATAAAGCTCGAACACGGATTCAGACTCCAAGGGATTGTCGCATTTCATCAGATTACCATGCTCCTGCGTCTAGATCACGATCTGAAAATGATGATGCGTTGTTAAATACACCCAGGAACATACAGTTTGGGCGTCGCGCGTCAAATTTTGCTGTCAATAGCAAATCTCCGTGTGTACCCCGAAGATCTTTACCATCAGTGCAAACATACAGGAAAAGGGTTCAAAAGCACGAATGTAGATCATGTGGACGGCGGCGTGGAAGCAAACCGTCTTTTTCCGACGCTGAGAAAAAATATTTCTGTCTAGATTGCTACTTCCATGATGAAAATGAAGAAGATCTTTGCTCGATGTGCCAGCGTCCCAAAAATGTTGAAAGTTCCGACCAAAGTACTTCCACTTCCCTTGATTTCATGTCCAACTCTAAAAGTAAAGGTGTTCAAGTCGATACTTTGAAAGAACATGACACCAAATTCAAAAAGATGGCAGATGTTGCGACCATGACTGAAAATGGTAGCTTGCATGCTGTTTGTCAAACTGATGAAGTTGTCAATGCCGCTTACGAATCAAAACCGTCTGATCAGAGCACTTCTGTTGGAACAGATGATTTGAACGGTGGAATTGAAAACTTAAACCTCAGTGTTCGAAAGAACGAAATTTCAAAGCAACTGAGCATGTTCACTGGTTTTCACATTTCAGACATTATTAAGAATCCAACTACAAACGAATATCATTGTCCGTATTGTTTAACAAAATCTTTCAAACGTCAAGAAATCTTTGAAGTTCATTTGAAGAACGTCCACAAGAAATGCAATTGTTCATGTGACCGTTACTTTGCATCACGGGAAGATTATCTTGATCATTTCTATGAAGTTTTCCCGTTACATTGCTATTAGTCTCGAAAATGTCCGGAAAGTTTTCGATCTCTTCATTACCAAGCGTTGCACCATTATCGAGTCCATTTCTCACAAAAGTCTTACCACTGCGTTCCATGTTATGACAACGTTTCAAATGGAAACAAGAAGTTGTCATTTCGGGGCGTAGCAAGGTTAGAAACTCATGGAAAGATTATGGGACATTCAGTGGCGGAAATATATCTCTGCATTTTGGGAACAATAGAAGGAAATGGCAGCATTCCTATGAGTGCGAGATCGGCAGTTGTTGATTTTTCTGGATGATGCCATATCCCTATTTTTGTCAACCACAAATGCTTTCTTATGGTGTGTTTACAATGTTGCTTGATTAACATTTTTTTGTATTTGAAGTGCATATTTTGATGACCAGCCGATGGGGTCATTTTTGATCACCAAGCACTGAGAGACCTGGTAACTGAGTCGAAAACATTTTCGTTCTATGATAAAGGACAAGACGAGACGTATGTTTATCAAAACATCAAAAAAGACAAATGGCGCTGGGGACGAGTATGAGTCGAAAGAAATTAAGTAGCTTTCGGCACGCTGTTCCTCAATGCCAACTTACGTTTTTGACAAGATTTGTTGAAGAATTTCGGCAAAGCAAGGAGTCCAGTTCGCCAGAACGCTTTTTGTCAAAAAAATTACACTTTGATCATAATTTTTGAATTATTTGTCTTAATAGGTGAAAATCTACATGATGACATTAAATCGAAAATTGGCTGCTAGAATTTTAAGAGCTGATCAGGAAGAAATGTTCCAAAGCTATCGATTTTAGGTTTTGCTTTTCTGGACCTCAAATAAAATTATTCTTATGTTTTCTAGTTGTACTTAGTTGATAGTGATTAAATTTCATAAAACAGATTCAGGAGCACCACAGCATAAAAATACTCACATATAACCAGCCCCTTAGAGAACTTGTCAAACCTTCCTAACAATTAAAACTTACTACGATCCACTATCAGAGCAAGAAGCCAATCAAATGTCAAATTGGAATGTTTAGAAGGCTCCTGTATAAATACACACCTATTCATGACTAAAATTCATGTTTTATTTCATTTTAATTTTAATTTATTGATTGATTGAGTTTGGATTTGTATAAATGAGCAAACTGTCAAATCGGCCTCCATGTTTCTTACAGGTCTAGAATTGGAGATCAAATACCATCACCTGGCAGTTAGGGAAATGTCTTAATGAACAGAATATACTTTTTTTCAATGCACAAATATTTCGTGACAATTTGCTGTGAGTAGAATACTCATCTAATATATTCCAAAACTTTCGTTAACACGATATTAATTGGTTTCAAATTGTATTTCCACAATTGGTGTGCGAAATTGATAAGTGAAGTTAATAAACTATGTTTAGAAACTATGTACGTCATGGCGAAAAATAAACAATAGATTGGCTAATGGAAAATCTATTTTCATGTAACAAAATTTATGAACAAAATATGTACAATATTGTAATTAACAAAAACACAATAGGCGTACTGGAGAGAAGTAAGTATTTAACACAAAGAAACAGGTGAACAAGTGCCTCTTTCCAAATGCAAAAAGAAAGAGAAGAAAAATAAAAAAATAATGAGAGACTCGTTCACATAAAGTACGCTCTCAGTTACAGCCGAATGGTCACAAACTATGACTGAAAAGTAAAACCATTTTCTATATATCTAATAAATAACTGAACACTGACAATCTTTATGCACAGATAATTTAGCATTGTATAAACAAAAGTTATTTACAAAAAAAAATATTGGGGCATTGGGAAATAAATAGGGGTATAAAAGGGTAAGGGGCTGGGGGAATCTGATATACAATATATAACCACTATCATTACTGAATCCACAACCAGATGCAGAGTTAACACTTCAATTCAAACCAGTAACTTTCCATACACAAACATTGACTTTTTCTTCAACCAGGTTAGGTATCCACACATATCTATGGTCATCAGCTAAGCAGTTGCTACTGTACGTAACAGATTTTTTATATTTTCTGTATTCATTTAGGTGCTATTCAGCACAGTTCATTTTGCAGTTTATTAGGCAGTTCTGATTTATTTCATTCATAATAGCTGATCCGTTCATTTTGGTTATTTTATTCACAACAGGTGCTCTCAACAGCATTGCCGTAATTTCATGGTAGCCAAGCTCTTTAGCACTTTCGAAAGCTGTATGGCCAAATATATCTTTCTTTTCCAGATTGACACCAACATCATACACAAGGAATCGAACTACATCAACATTTCTTTTAAGAACAGCCTACAAAATTGAGAAAATAAGACCATAAATTATGAGGAAAAAATACGAGGAAAAAATTATCAGTAGATAAAAAGCAACGATTTAACTCCCTTTCCACAGTAAGAGAAAATAACAACTAATTTAAAAAAAGCAAATAAAACATCCTTGACAAAAATTTAAAACAAATCCATAAACTTACCACATGAAGTGCAGTTCTTCCATCCAGGTCAGTGGTATTCATGTCCACGTTTGCCCTTTTCCATAGACGGAGTCTTTCAATATCATTTTCGGTTGCAGCAATGCATATCTCACGTGCCACTTCTATCTCATCATGGTCGAATTTTGCACCAATATTAAGAAGCAATTCAACGACTAAATATTTCTTGTTCCTGAAGATAAAAATAAGACAAAAATTATTTACAATAATGACGCATTGAACCATTTTTCCTCTTTTATTTATCATTTCATTTATCAAATTTCAAAGTAGATATATACGTACAAGGGCTGTGTGAGTATAAGTAACTCTTACCTTATAGCATCAAATAGTGGTGTCCTTCCTCGCCTGTCTCGTACATATATCGATGCTCCATTTCGAAGTAAATGTTTCACAACATTTAAGTGGCCCTCAGCACATGCTAGATGAAGACTAGTCTTTCCATCGTAGTCTGATGGTTCGTTGAGGTTAGCACCTTGTTCAATAAGCTCCTTTATTGTTTCAAGATCACCAGCTTTGGCTGCACAAGTAAGTAGTATAGGTAGCAAAGCTCTTCGGACTGAGTTCATCTCCTGAAGTAAACAAAAATAAGGAATGAAATATTTAATGGGTAAGGCTATTCGAGTCGGAAAAAATTAAAGATTTCAATAAGACATTATCACAGGTGAAGTATAATCATATTATGCTGTGACTTACCTTTTGTGAGCCAACTCTGAGTGATTTGGCAACTGATTGTACAAATTCACCATCTCGCATTGAATATTGTCGATGATGGTTAGGGAAAGACATTTCACCACGAATATTGCTAGAAAGTAGCTGTCTTCGTCCTTCATGAGTCAATTCTTTTTTCCCAAGTACATATGCCATTTTGGTCAGTGCAGCCTCAGGTGTCATGTCATAACCTGGAATCACGCCAATGTCAAACAACACCTTCCCAGCTGCATAAGCATCAGAGACTGAACCTTTGTAGCACTGTGTGATGTTCAAAATCAAAACACCTCTTTCAGCTGCATCTTCAAATTCCTTTATCAAATCAGGACGGTTTGATGGCACATTACCAGCTCCGAAAGATTCAATAACAATACCTTCCATAGGTGCGCTCAAGAATGCACGTACAATTTGTGCATTAATGCCAGGAAATAGACGAAGCAGACCCACATTTTCACACATTTCTTCATGGACGCAGAATGGCATCATTGTTGTCTTGGGGAAAACAGCATCCCACGTTACCTCAATGTCTGTACCAAGTTTTGCTAAAGGCGGTAAATTTGGAGAGGCAAAAGCATCCAAATCTGAGGAGCTTACTTTTTGGCTTCGGTTTCCACGAAGTAATTTATTGTTAAAGAATAAAGTTACTTCTGGAATAATAAAATGTCCAGCAATTACCAATGCGCCAATGAAGTTGCTCCTGCCGTCATTTCGTTGTTCAAAGATAGGTATCTAACGAAAAAATGGGAATAAAATCAAAATACACTGATGATAGCTGATCAGGGTGTCCACCAAATTTAACAGTCAAATTTTAAGTAATTCGAATACTTTTTAGGACAATTTTATCACTATTTAAGAAGGGTTTGGTGAAATCAGTATATCACAACAGAATTTTAGGAGATTTTTTCCTGATTCTATGGGAACCTCAATTTTTGGAGTTTTTAGGGAGATTTGGGAGATACTTTCAAAATTAGGACATTTTAGGAGTGGTGGACATCTTGCTTATGCAAATTTCTCACAGTGAAAAATTCACAGGTATATATAAAAATCATATAATATATAATTGGATTCTTTTTAAGTGCAATTTTTTTTAACTCCATGTGTGACATCAAGAACTAAAACTCTATCACTAGATCTGCTTAAATTTCACAGCTCAAAGTATGAGTAAGAGTATCATTTGAAGCAAGCAATTACCTGTGAACCAGTAATGATAACTGTCTTATCCAGATTTTCAAACATATAAGACAGCGCAGATGCAGTGTAAGCCATTGTGTCAGTTCCATGGAGAATGACGAAAGAATCAAAGTACTGATAGTGCTTTTTGATATCTTGTGCAATAAGCGTCCAGTGGCACATGGACATGTTTGATGAATCCAATATCGGATTATGTTCTTTGATGAAATAGCTCACTCTAACACCCATTTTTGAAACACTAAACAAAAGTGCATTATTTATAAGTGAAGATTGATAAATCAGTCAATGTGCAAAAGAAGAAGAGAAAAAATAGGTTATACATAATTAACGTAAAAACAAAACCGAAGAGGAAGATTTTTTTGAGAGATTTATCAAAAATGAAGAATTGAAGAACAGAAAGATATAAAGAGAAGTCGCATATGGCAAAAGATTTTCTTTGGTAATAGCAAACGAAAGTTTAGGAGGGATGAATGCCTCAACACTGCACTTTAAGAACGGAAGAATAGAAAATAAGTTTTTTTAAATGTGCTGAAATACTTACGGCATTACAAGCTGTGGAAACTTGGAGTACATTGGATGAGTAGCATCTTCATTAATTTCAGGCATACCACTCTCAACATATTCTTCATCGTATAACATGGGTAATTTCTTCAATGCTTCAGCAAAATAATTTGGTACGACTTGGTAACCTAAAGTAAATTTTCAAGTACATTTAAAAATACATCTATAAAATATAAATGTGTGTATAAATAAGAAAAGGAATAAAAGAGAATACAAAAGAAGTGTGAAGGCATACCATTATCCTTGTCCTTTTTCATGCCAATCGTTCCACCAGTGTAAATCACAAGAACTCTTGCAATTTTTCGACCACTTTTCGGATTCTCTGAAATCTTTGCAGTAAGACTTGAATGCAACATTGTACCTAAAAAAGTTGAAACCGGAGCCATCTTTACAACAGTGTTCTCCTAAAACCCTTCTATAGCAACTAAATAAAATGTGTTACTGAATTCCCTTTATAGTTGATCGCTAATCCTGATTTGAGGTCATCAAGTTAAAATAATATGTTAAGTATGTAACTGATAAGGACTAAAGTCAAAAAAACGTTAAACAACATTTCAATTTCTGTGTGGTATTCTCTACTAACTACGTAGATTGCAAGTCATATGATCAACATGACTTCTCAGCAAGGTTATTCAGCTAACATTCTTAAGGATAAGATTACATGCTAGGTACTATAAACCTTTTGCATTTCGTGTTATACATTCACATTATCTCGTGCATAACTAGCAGGGTGGATAGCAAAAAAACAGCATTCTGGACAGTGTGAGAGAGACTCACACAAGCAGCAAAAACTTTTCAGTGCTCTGTAAATTCTGTTTGTAAATTATATATCTCAGTATTTTGTTGCTAACTAACCCGATGCTCCATGGAATACAAGAATCCTTCAGCTTTTTAGTTGTCATTGCCATTGTCGTACACCTGTCGAGCACGACATTTCGAAATAAATATTTTGAAAACGCTTCTTTTCGTGCATGAAAAATTATTTTTATCCCGCAGGAATTGTTTATCTACCAGATATAGAGCAAGACAAAATGGCGGGGAAGACATCACAACAAGTCATGACAATGAAAGTTAACTTTTAAGCGTTATTGGTAGCGATAATAATGCTAATGTGAAAACTACTTACTTTTTGGTGGATTAGTATAAAATCCTTCAAAGTTTAAGCAGGCATAATCTGAAAATACCATCTTGAATATTCTTCTTAACTGATGAGCGTTACTATAAAAATGTTTGTAAAATCTTCCTTTGCAAAGAAAACCAACTTGCGTTTCACTGACTGTATTTACTTAGAACGATTGGCGAAAAGGTATTCCTTTCCAGATCGAAAATCAATAACTGAAGTTTTGGGGAAAGTTTCAAGAATTTATATTTTTTGTTATGGTAGCTTACTGCAAGTCAGAGAGGATTTCATCAGAAAAATTTAAATACGTAATTAATAATTCTCAAATTATAATTATGCAAACACATAATTAAACACTCGTTTGTTTCCATCTATAATTATACTGGTTTTTGTGCATAATTAGTTTAAATTCTAAAATTATTTTACCATTCATGGAATAATTATCTTGATGAATTAAATTCGTAGTACTATTTCATCAGACACAACACAACAAGAATCAAGAAACCAAACAAGCTATTGCATCAGCCTCCATCCTTGAGACTTTGTTGTGTTTTCTACGTTCTGTGCCCTGTGCTTACAACAGAATCTTTTATAAACTGAATTGCTTCTCTTTTTTCAAAAAGGTGGAGAGCTTGATTTTTGTTTCTTTCATTCATTTCACTCGAGCAACTTTCATTGACCATCAAGCATTAGCCTGGGAAGAATGCGATTTTTTTTAGAATAAGAATTTTAGCGCTTCCCTTCAACAGCACACAGTACGTTTCCCCTGACTAATATATTACGAGCTTTTCATTCTAGATTTTAAAATAATAAACTTACAGTTATCGACGGCAGTCCTGAAAATGCCTTCAGCAGAAAGCTCACACTTAAAACACATCTCTGTTCTCTTGAATACTTTTAATTTCACGATAAATCAGATAAGCCAACAAAAAAACTTCTGGAAGCGATTACAAACACCCTCGAACTATTTTGACCTCGTCTAACGCATTACTCAGCTCACTTTCAGGTTAACTAAACGGTGAAATCAGCGTTCAAAACTAGTTTGATAGGGCGGAAGTTGAGCACGCGCTGGCTTACGAAATCAGGCGTTGTAGTTTCAACTTAATTCATGATTGCTTTACATGAAGGAACGGTAATTCCATGTGTACGGCCATAGTGGGCGTATTTTGATTGAATTTCCAAACGACAAAAGAATTTTGTTTCACACGTTGTGATCACGTGAAATATGCAACTGCTCAAAGGACTTTGGTCATACCGTGTTTGACCGATAGATGTGTAATGATTGAACAACGCTTAAATTTGAAACAGGGTTGAAACAGGGGTGTGAACATAATCCGTCTACGTAGTTAACTTTGTCTGACTGTAACGTGCGTTTACCGCTATGTGTTTAAGTTTGTACAACCATTTATCACGTTATCACGTTACACGCTATGTTCGACAGCTTCACGCGTGCGTTTTTCACGTTAATCTGCTTGTATGCAACACTCATTTTTTTTTTTTTTTTATTTACTTTGTTTCAATTCGGTATATATACAAGCCACAGGTTTCACTGGGTCTATTTAAACCAGATAAAAGGCACCTGACCAAAGTGAGTCAACTGAACGTGCCATTCCACATCACATTATCTACACATTATCAAGCCTGGAAAACATTCGGGTTACTGAAAGTACCCATTGTGATGAATGTTTGTGTTGTTCCAAAGCTAAGCACTTTGTTCACATTAGGCAGAAGGAAAAAAACACATTCTTTGTGGTTTTTTTCCTTCTTCCTAATGTGAACAAGCACTCAGCTTTGGAACAACACAAACATTTGACGTTGTTTATGTTTTAGCAAAACAAATTGTTAAAATGGATAAATGAGAAAATTTTGGCGCGTGTCCAATAACTCGATGACCCTGATTCCGGAGTAGCCGGGATTCCCAGCCCTCTCCCGGCTATTATGAATTTTGATTTGGCCGTGAGTAGGGCTGGGTCGCATCGACT
>JAYJMG010088854.1:0-16463 GCA_036873935.1 Stomotoca atra
GCGTGAAGGAGAAAGTAGCCACTTATTTGCTTGTTTTTGAATGATATTTCAATTTTTTTCAAAATTAATAGTCAGGGTTAGGTTCAGAGAAGAAATTAAAGCAATAATTTGAAAAAAAAAATTTTGCCCTTAGTTCTCCTTTAAGCTGGTGGATTCACAGTGAGAAGAAAGAAGAATTAAATGTAAAGCTATATTTTCAAGTTTTACTGATTTCTTTAATCCATTGTGTGGTCATTTTTTGTGAAACAACTTTCATCAGTTGCTCTGTTCTGTTTATCGCACAGGCTGTCATAATGTGTACCAATCACATGTATAGTAAGTATAAGTATAGTAGTATAAGTTATTGAGACAATACTGGTGTTTTAGATTGCGATTTATTTGTTTATAGTTATTTGCCTTTTTTGCGATGACTTTGTGAAACGGAAACTTTTTTAGTGTCATCATTTAAGAAACAGCAAAGCATTGCAGTTGAAAAAAGAAAATAAGGGCTTGAAAGAAACAATGTTTCAAAAGGAATAACCGGGATGTTGGCAATAGCTGTGAGGGTAAATAGACAATAGCATGTTAAAAAAAATGTTTTCATTGATCAGAACTTGCAAGGAAGCATGTTAATGTTTATTGTATGAATATTATTAACGAATGTCAAATGTCGTATCATCATCTTGCACTCGTCTTGCATTCGTAGTACTCATCTCACTTCCGTATGTAGTTTTAGACATGACCCATTTTAATTATTGAGAAAGCAAACACTTGAAGATTTTTGCCACTATGCGAGTTCAAAATGGTTTAAAATTTGGAATTTGAATGGTGATCTAGAAGACCGGGAACCTCTTCTAAAGTTTTTCCTTCTTCTATGGTATAGTTTAGACTCATCAATCAGATTTTTATTCTCTTTTTTATGAATTTTTGGTTTCTCTGTAAAATGACTCGTTTTTAAAGATTTGTTGCTCATAAGGACTAAGTGCTAATCACTCGACTGAATCTCTAATACAAAACTGCGTATTGCATCTGTGTTTTAGCGAATTACGTATGTGTATCTATTTCACCTGATGTTCCAAAATGCATTTTATACATACAGTCCAGTTTGATGAATATTGAATAATAAAAAATAAAGTTCATGTGACACATACATTAGTGTTGATATAATTGTATCATATTGTTATCAACAAGTTGGTATAACATATAATGTACATTCTTGTTTCTTTCAGAAGTAAACAATCATGGCTTTTGCCTGTCAAAGAAACTCCTATATGAAAGAGACACTTAGCAGAGTGATATCGTGTATAAAAATAGCAAATGGATTTGAAGTATTGTTAAACGACACAGTATTTTTTCCTGAAGGTGGTGGCCAGGTATTCCATTAATGTTTTTTTTTAATTTTTCTCTGTGTCAGTACAATGGTTTATTTTTCAAAATATGACTCATTGGCTTTAAAACTAGCAGGGCCTAATCCAAGATTTTATTTTGGGCATTGATAATTGCAAGATATCTAACATTCAACAGCTAGGCACTACTACAACAAATTCCGTTCTCTGCGGACATTCAAACGGACCACGAACAGATAACAAACGGATTTCCGTTCGTCATCTGTTTGTATCTGTTCTTCGCGAACACATTTTTTACCAAACTGTACGAATTATTAGGGAATTAGTTTTTTAAGGTGACACCAGAGACAAATACCCTGTTTAGTTTTGTAATTGCTGCAGGTTTGCCCAGAGGCATATCTTGATCAAATCAGATTGATTGACCCAAACAAAGTTAAAGTACCGTAATGCTTCGATTAAATATTTTCATTTGCAAATGGGCGTTTAAAAGAAGGCGGCGTTTATTGAAAAATACAAAAATTGCCAATTGACAAGTCGAAAAAAAGATGCAGAGATTCTTGAAAAAGAACTTTTGAAGAGGAAGGAACTGTTTCCGACGATAAAAATTATATTCAGAGGAAAAGAAGAGTACAGAAAATATCCTGTTTATAAGAGACTAAAATAATTAAACTTTGTTTTTATTCGTAGAACACTACCATAAGATTGCTACGTGAGCTATGCTGCTCAAATAAACTCCTCTTTTGAAAAGGGGCATTTAAAAGAGGGAGGCTTTTATTTAATACTTTAGTGTTTAGGGGGGCGGTTAATCGAGGGGGAATTTAATCAATGCATTACGGTAACCTTCTAATACAAATAAACAAAACTCTACCTGGAAAATAACATATTAGGATATTTTACAAGAGCACGATTTAGCCCCTTTAATCAATTCGTGACTGAAACGAGTTATTTGTACATGATGACATAATGCACCACTATCAACTGAGTACTACGAGTTGGCGTGTCTCGTTGAAACATCATTCGTGAGTCTAGTATGATTCCATAATGAACATGAGTATGATAAACCCATGATATATGTACATACACTATGTTGATAAAATCGGCTCATGCCGCGCTAACCTTCTGCCGAGTTAGGCAGTTGGTTAGCAATCTTGCTCTGTTACCAGCAGGGTGAGATGATGTGGGTTTGAGTTCTCTCACTTACACTTTCAGCGTATCTCTTTTAAAAAAGTGGAATATGAAAAAAGTTGAAAAGAAAGAACGCCAGGTCGAACCTCACATACCAATCACATTGTTCTTATTGCGCGTGTGAAAATGTAAAATTTAGACACGTTATTTTGTTGCTTTTATGATTATTAATCAACAAGACAAGTATAATAGTTAAACAAAGTTTTTTGTGAAAAACAAAACAATTATTTCATGATGCAAGCAACAAACAGGTAAAATTAAAATAAATGAAAACTTTTTACGTCAATATTTCCTGCCTGTATGTGGTAACCCACCGAAATCAAATGATCAAACTCCTGGGAAAAGGTTTATAATTATTTTCTTCGGTCACAGCTACATAAACAACAACCTAGCCTATGTTCTAAACCAGTGGTTTAAGGCTAAAAATCACATTTCTCTTTAATGGTTTTCCATCTGTTTATTTGCGTTTGTCTACCGTTTGTGATACCTGGCTCCGTTCGTCATCTGTTCGCCGAGAATGACGAAGATTTTGTAGATTTTAATAATAATTTTGCGCTCGCAAAGAACGGATACAAACAGATGACGAACAGAAATCCATTTGTTATCTGTCCGTGGTCCGTTTGTAACTTGAAGTTAACAACTTCTCTCAATGGAAACATGTTATTTTTTATTTGGACGCCTAAATTATATATGTGCTTAAAACGCTGTTCATTTGTTTTTGAATTAACCTATGACTAGTGTACTGTGTGTATTTTTTATTAGCCTCCTGAAAATTTTCTACCTTTTTACAGAAATTAACAAATAATGAAATTATCGAAGATTGTCTCAGCTTTGTGATAATTTTCTGTTTGATGTGAGCCATAATCTGCGTTAATTTGCTGCAAGAAAATTGCATATCTTTTGAGATCGTCGTTAATTTTCTGCCCTTAATTTTCCAGTAAAATAGTGAGTGAGTAGATTTTGAATGGCTTAGTGTAACAACAATGATGCAATATGTTCAGTTGGGGTCAAAGCCAATTATTCAATCCTATAATGATTGCTTAAAATCAGTAAAATTGTTTGATGAATACACAAAAAAAAATTGTGGAGAAAGTGTAGGCTTCAAAAAGGTGATAAAAAATTGTTTGCCAAGAATAATTTCACATCCATATCAGGCATATTTGTTCTCATTGATTGAACCTTAATCAACGATATTTAAAAGTACCATACAACCAACTATCTTCTTTTTGCATTTGTGGCAAAATGTAATACAGAAAAACTGCCATAACGCTAATATTTTAAGCCTTAAAGGAGAACTAAGGTCAAAATTTATTTTTTTAAATTATTGCTTCAATTTCTTTTCTGAACCTATCCTTGCCAATTAAATTCAAAAATCTCTCAAAAACATGCAAATAAGAGGCTTATATCTTCTTCACGCTCGCCGCCATTGTTGCACGGTTGCTCCGGAAATTATTAAATTTGTGACGTCAAAGCCGCGAGACAAGTTTATTGCCGCTCACTAATATCAAAGGAAGACAGTAGTATAACGCTGTTTAAATCCAGTAAAAATGAACAGGGCAACTTAAGTTTAGTCAAAAATGATGAAATTTCTTCTATCAAGTTTACAGAATGCATATTTTTGAAACAAAATACTGAGAAAGAATTTAAAAAACAATGCTAATTACAAATAGTAAAGACAAAACTAAAAACGTAAGTAGAGACGACTCAGACTGGACCTGACTTAAAGATTTACAGCGTTTAACCATCATTATTGCTATGAAAGCCTCAAGAGAGGCAAATAATTTGTACCTTCATTTTGCTTACTGGAACCACAAGTTTTTGATACAAATAGTAAATCTCAGTAACAGCCGTCATAAATGTTGACATTAGAAATTTAACTGGAAACGACTATTCTTCGATTCCAAAATTCATATTCATATTTTCGTGTCTGCTTGTTTACTAATACTTCTTTTTACTTTACAACAATATGCTAAGATTCATTCATCATGATCATTAAAAACAACAACAAAAAATCTTCTGGACTTCTCTTACACACGACAAGTTTTGTGCTTCACTGATTTTAACATTTGTTGATTTTTGCAGTCCAATTCTCCATCTCAGAAATATTTGGGAAACAATCGAGAAGTCGTTTTTTAGTTACAAGGTGTTGTTACCAGACAAACATCTGGGATGGAGAGCACTATCGTAGTTCTTTCACAATGCAGACATTGTCTAGATTTTAATTTATACACAAAATGATTCTTGAAAATGCAAAGAATACATAAACACAAACTGAAAGATGACAAGTAAAAGAACCACAAAGAAGAGAAAGAAGGAATGCTAATTTAAATATCTCAAACTTAAAACGTTATTGCACAAATATCAGTAAGTTCTCACAAATAATTTCCGGTAAACTATGCTGTCTAGTTCAAAGTGTGTTCCTCGCGTTTGTGATGTCACACTTGGTAACCGTGTTGAAGAAAATGGCGACGAACGTTGGTGCTACTTCTTCACATGTTTTTTTGTATAACTGGAGAGCTAGTGCGAATAACATGAAGCAATTTTGCACGCAAACTCTCCAACATATATGGGTTTGATATAAGTCAAGTTGATTTTTGACCTTAGTTCTCCTTTAATGTTTTTTCATGTTACCTACAGTACTATGATTATGCATTATACTAAAGTTTTAATACAGTATCCAGTTGGGTTACAAACCAAAGATCTCTATTTTGTCAAGAATCGTGTATGCTATTTTAGTCAATGTTTTTGCTACATTGAGGGTCATGGAATGATCACTGCCAGAATTTTTACATATGCGAAATAATTGAGTAAAATTACGGTGTTTAAAGCAGTAACTATAGCTTACTGAGTGTTTATTATGATGCAAATGGGTTTTTGGTTATTATTAGCTATATAAAAATCCACCTTGGAATATAATGGTTCCAGTTGGCAGCATTAGATTTTACCAAATCCGGAGGGAAATGCTTAAACCACAGCTGTATATGAAAAGTTTTTTCTAAATACTTGTACTTGTCTAGTTTTAAAAGCTATATTGTGCAAAGAAAAATCTCAGAAACACCACAACAAAATGCTAGCCATAAACAATATCAAGCTAAATATGAGCCAATATACTTCAACAAAATGCTAGCCATAAACAACATCAAGCTAAATATGAGCCAATATACTTCAACAAAATGGCACACATGAAAATTCTACAGACTAAAAACATAGAAATATTTTTGATAGAATTCATGTATTCTTTGCTTGAAGTAGTTTTCATTTCACCCGAAACAACTGAAAACATCAAGTGTAGTTTACGTTTCTCCTACTAGCCAGTGGGCTAGAATTTCATCTGAAGTCGCACCGATTGATGTGTATCATAATTTTCTTCGAATATAAGAAAATCGCATAGCATGATACCAGGGCCATTTCTTCTCGTATTGCTTATAATCAAAAAGAGAAAAATGATCCTGGGAACGAGGTTGTTCCATTTCGGCAAATATGGCAATACTAAATTGAGAATTTTGAAAAATTTTGCATTAGACTTTCGATTTTCTCTCAAATCATTTTTTCAAATTTAAACATTCATGCATTTGTCAAGCAATTATGATGATAACCAATATTTGTGCAATTTTCTTCAAAGAAACACCCAACTTTTGAGTTAACTCAAAATGCAAATTTTAAGAATGTTTTATGTTGGTGAATTACTTATGAAAAGAATGATTCTTCTTTTAGAGGGTAACATCGCATTTGATAGTCCTTCATAAAATTTCTGCTCTTTTTTGGTACTGGCACACAGTACACTATTTCAGTGCAAAAAAAATGAAATGAAGATTAACCCAGAAATTGGTGTTGTTTGTTTGGTTTCTTCACTAAAAGAGACATCAGCTGTAATCCAGTAGTGAATTTAATTTTTCTGTGGCAGTTGTGTATTTTGCTGTACTGCAGATTTCTATGAAGCCAAAGATTTTGAGTAAGAATCTTCACTCATCCACCAAGTAAAAATAGGAGATACAATTTAGCTTTCTTATACTTAGTCTGCTTAAACTTTTTTCATTGTTTGTTGCTTTATTTTTGTCTTAGCCAGATGATAGAGGAAAGGTATGTACAAAACAAAAGTTGGTAGCTTTCAGAACAGGTATTTTTTATTCATGAGACCTGTTTCCTTGGAGTTTTTCTATGGACCGTTAAAACAAGGATTTTCTCCAGTGCAGCTATTTCTTTCTATTGTCTTTGTAGTGGATAACATCGTGTTTGACAGTCCTTCATCTTTATAAAATATTCCTTGCGTTTGATTGATTCCATTTCAGAGTGACGAGTCGTTGATTGCTTTTGTAGATTGGTTCTGTAGATGTTGAACGTGTGCTGCGACGTGGTCCTCAAGCAGTCCATGTCACCAACGAAGCTCTCAAAGAAGGAGAAGAATATGCTTGCAAGATAGATTGGAACAGACGCTTTGATCACATGCAACAGCACTCAGGTAATTTGATTATCGAAGAACTTCCAAAGTTGCTAGGTTTCTGTGTGACGACCTTTTGCGGAGAACTGTTTAAACAACAAGAGATTCTGCTTTGGGGTTGAAGCCCACCAGAAAAATGCCTTGATAATTGGATTTTTCATTTGTAAAAGTCACATTCGATGCGCCATAACACGATAAAAAAACGAAAAAAGATCAAATTCATCCACATATTTCATCCACACATTTAAGTTTTATTGAAGCTTTTTATCCTGTCCAATGTCATCTGCTGTAGTTGTAATTGACAAAAGTTTTGTAACTGGCAATGTATTGGTAAAGGTTAAAATAAAGATTTAAATTCTATAATATTATATTATGTTATCGCATGCGGTTCAGAACTCATAGGCAGTTTAGAATTTACCAAATAAGTAGGTGGAGCAAAGCTAATTTTTCTATTCAGAGAAGGCATATCTATGGCTATAGGACTTTTTTTAAGGTCTGAATCAAAATTGTTGCAATGCAAAATGTTAAAGTAGAAATGTCATCAAAACGGGCACAATGGGAACAAAAACATTGTTTTCGGTTTTATTCCTATTATGGTAGATTACCACGTTTTCTGTTTTAATGGCTTTGGATCATGTCTGCAGAGCAAGAAAGACTTTACAACCATCATCGTTCTTTTCAACAAATTAGTCAATTTAGCTTTGAAGCCAAGGAACTTTTAGACTGAATCAACTAAAAATTTAAATTTCAAAACGAAACATTGTTACTATTGTTACATCATTACTATCAGGTCTTTGTCAATGTAAAAAAATTTGATAACGGCACAACTGGGGTAAATTTGTTAACGTTTTCCGAACTATATTTTCACTGCACCTTCAAATTTGGCAATTGGCATCACTTCCAGACATCTTTTGAGTTAACATTTTGGGACCATGTCCATTGATATCGTCATAATTGGGGTAAATTTGGTACTAGGAGTTAACCTTTAATATCTCTTCAATTGTTATGCCTCCAAACTAGGCAAGTGACATCAGTTCCAGAAGTCATTCGTTACCGAAAATAAATTTTTGGGCCACACTCGTTGATCACAATATTGGGTAAATTTTGGTACTGAGAATTTATCCTTAATATCTCTTCAATGAATCACTTCAGTGTCAGTGGTATTTTTATAATGAAGTTAAATTTCCAGATCATGCCTATCAACAACGTCATAAATAGGCCTAAATTGACCCAATTTCGAAAATACTTTATTTTTCCTGAAAACTTGCGCAGTGAGCAATTAAAATCTCTGATTCGAATCTGTTGGTCATTTTTCACATTTTCAAATCAAATTTTTCTGACTTACAACTTTTGACAAAGATGTGGCGGGTATTAGCAGAAAACCTTCTGCCAGCAGGGACAGTTTTCTTTACTTGAAATTGTGTTGCCGAACAAATTGTTAAACAACAATTTGATGTATTTACACTCACGATATAACTCTTAAAATTATTCATTTAGCACAGCATTTACTCTCTGCTATCATTGATTCGTATGGTATTAACACAGTGTCTTGGTAAGCTCAGTATTTTCTTTTCTATTTGTCTTCCAAGAATCCTTGCATAGAAGCAATAAAAAAGTGACAGTTAAAAAATCATAACATTTCCAGTGCCTTTTTCAAATTGCTTTAACTGAACCTCCCTCCTCTTTTGGCTGATTTTCTGTCAGAGGAAATCTTTTGGTAAGGCTCTAGCGACATTGTCTTAAGTTAACCAGAATTTTTCATTGCATTCCCATTCTCATTTTTCATTCATTTGAGAAAGAATATCTCTGGTGGAAGAATGATTTATCTTTTTTATACGTATATTTTATACATTGCAATAAATTTTACGTGCATGTGAATTAAAATCTCCGCAAAGAAAATATTTTTTCATAAGAAAATTCGTAATGCAGAACTTAAAACGAAAATAATTACGTGAATAACGTGAAAATTATGTGAATTGGGCTTTAATGTCTAGTAGTATCTCTAGCTTTTTATTTGTACCTGTTTGAGATATTTTTACCTGTTGGATACCCTAATCGTGTTTTATTTAAGTTGTTCACCTATTTTTCAGGGAGCTTGGTAGTAGCATCAGCCATGTTGAATTAGATACGCCTACACTAACTAAAGACCAAATAGATGCTATCGAAGAAGAATGCAATGAAAAAATCCGAAATCACAATCCTGTTGTTGTTCATTATTTGACTAAGACGGAAGTGCAAGAACTGGAGGAGGTTTGTGTTTTGTGAGATTTTCATTTTGTTGGATAAATCTCATGAGTGAACGCTATAAAATCTGAGTTACGTCCCACTAAATCTTTTGATTATTACATGGGTAGGATTGGCAGTGCTTGATGTTTTGATTACTTTGTGTACAGTCAAGTTATGAATTTTGAATCCTTTTTTCCTTGCCAAATTGATCAAACCTCTTCCAGTTTGTATCGCTCACCACTCATAGCACCATTACCACCACTGGTCTCGTCTCTACACACTGGGCAAAATCGTTCGAAAGTTACCGCAGGGGAGGGTATTTCTATTGATGTGATACACATAATGCGTCTCGTTTCAATAGAAATACCCTCCTCTGCAGTGACTTCTGAACGATTTCGCCCACTGGGTAATATGTGTTTTCTCAGTAGTGTGTTATGCATTACTTTGAGATCATGTATGTATTTGCCTTTCTGTTCCTAGTATTTTTTGTTGTCTTTATTTCATTATTCTGTTCCTAGTATTTGTTAATGTGATAATATTTTGAAAAGAAAACACTGATTCATGTTAGGGAGTGTTAAATAAAGCATGGTTTGCTAGATTTTAACGGATTGGAAATGTTACATTCAGTGAGGATTGCCCATTAATCTTGAACTACTTTTTCCATAGGTCAAAACAAGAGGGTTGCCAGATGATGTAGCGGAACCTATTAGAGTCATCGAAATAAAAGGTACTTGTAATTTTGATTTCCCCATTCCCCAACCATCGAACCCGTCCCCCATTTCTTAGACAAATGTTTTTCTGAAGTGGGGTAAATAGTGATTCAAGAGTCTGTTATCCTGTGTTGTCTCCTGTATGCTTAGGTTTTTTGACTTAGTGGTAAAGATTAAAGTATGAACAACCTATCTATTGATTCTATTTTTATTTTTCTCTCTCTAGACGTGGATAAAAATATGTGTTGCGGTACCCATGTTTCTAATTTGAGCGATCTTCAGGTGACAAACTTTTGTTTGAAATTTTGGATTTATGGTTTATTATAGATATCAGTCGAATTCAGGGAAATGAAATTATACGAAATCTCTACGATCCAATTTTTGAAATTCAGTGTCACTTCTCTTATCGCTTCAAAATCGACTTTTGGTGCGGCACTTTAAATCCGATGATCACGTGATTCATGCCGTAGCTCCTTTAAAATGTTATGATAAATTAGATCTGTTGTTGTCTTTTCCTTCCGTATTTGCCTTAGAGATAAGAACTCTTTGATTAAATTATGATGGATATTGGGCGGATGCAATTTGTACTTTCTTAGTTCAATTAGGTCTACGTTTTGAAGGGGCTCTACATGACTAGGGACGGGAACAATATGAACGCCCTCCAGTATTGGCTCATACTCTAACACTCAAACTTTCCATGCTATTAGAACTTTATACAAACCATAATTTACTTTGAATAATGGTAGCAATTTTGCTGATGTCAGCGTTTCTTTATTTCACTAATAAATTAATGTGTTAAGTTAAAATGCTCATCACTTTAAAACGAAAAAACCTTTTTTTAATCTGTCTTGATATTATGGTAGAAGAAAAGATACTCTTTAAAACACATGAGACACCCATTTTGGCGGAATCTAAGAAGTTATTGAGCGCCAAAATGTCCAAAATTATAAGCAAAAACGCTGATGTTAGGCCATCCAAAAAAATATGCTTGTTTCCGAAAAAGCGGGTCACGGAAAAAATACTCACCCGGGAGGCCGCCATAACTTCTTTTTTTTACCAGTTGCCGCGCTGATTTTGCGAATAATTTTGCGAGTATTTTGCAGCTCTATGTTCTGTTGAGAATATAGATTTTGTCTTTTTCTCGTTATTTTATTGCGGCCGGGTAAAGGCTAAAAAAATTTCACCCGGCCGGTTTTTCGGAAACAAACTTGTTTTTTTTTTTGGCCTTAGCATAATTTTTTTTTATTGTGTTTCTCATACCTCTTCATAATTGTGTGTTGTGTTTCAACTCAATTGAGCAAGCAGTTTTGGGATTACAGAATTGCTATGGAGATTTTACCTCTTGTTCAAATAATACAAAGAAATACAGAGGTAGCATATACCCTAGCGGGCGTATCATGGTCAAACGACGTTGCAAGGACATTGTTGAAACGTCGTTTGACCATGATGTGTCTGCTGGGACAATCTTTCGTTAGTGAATTCCAGAATTTTTACATTCAGACTAGCAGTAAATACACCAACAAAATAATGAATCACGCTTTACACCCCCTGACGGCTCTTATACTTCACTTTCTAGCAGTAAATACACCAACAAAATAATGAATTACGCTTTACACCCCCTGACGGGTCTTATACTTCACTTTCTAGCAGTAAATACACCAACAAAATAATGAATCACGCTTTACACCCCCTGACGGCTCTTATACTTCACTTTCTAGCAGTAAATACACCAACAAAATAATGAATCACGCTTTACACCCCCTGACGGCTCTTATACTTCACTTTCTTTTCGACATTATCAGGGGGTTAATGACTAAAATGTCTAGTACTACTAGAAAATTTGTCACGAAGTATACTTTTAATGTTAAGTGTGTTCCTTCCTTTTCTGCGCAAAAGTGAAGTTGATTTTTTAATTTTGCATGCAACTGTTGATACCATGAGTTTTGATGAAAATCTTTCAACCCACTTTTTACTTTTAACCAGTAAAATCCACCAGTAAAATGCCTTTGTCACGTATTTTTTGCTTATTTTTCCCATAATTATCAGGGGGTGTTGACCGAACTAGTGACGGATCAAGAATGCGCAATGAGAAAATTTTCCCTTGTGTTCTTGTAGGCGATTAAACTTCTAAACACAGAGAAGAACAGAGGTGGCACCCGTCTTTACTTCTTGGCTGGAAATCGTGTACTTCGAAAATTAGGTGAATCGTTTGATGTGGAGAGAAAATTAACGAAACTACTGAGGTAAACTTGTGTGGGGATAGTTTTTTATGATAAGTTGTAAAAGGTTGCTGTGATCCATTTTTTTCGAAATTTTAAATCTATTTTAAATCTAACAGGAGTTCATTGGAAGAAAAAAGATAGATTTACATGACCTATGTATTTCAGATAGATTTCCAGATAGGTTTTTATGCTCAAGAAGGCTTACGTTAATATTTGATTCTTTTGAATTGAGAAATTACTCGGTGACTTTCTTGTCATGGTTTCGGGTGTGAACCCATTAATTAGATGACGGTCCTGCCTTCCCAAACTTTTTGTAATTCTCAAAAATAGTTTGTAAAGAAATTTTCGCGAGAATTTAATCTCGCGAATTTCGAAAAAGCCGATTTTTCGCGGGAATTTAATTAGGCACATTCGCGAGATTTTCTTTTTTAAAAGTACATTCTCTTTCTATTTATTTCCCATTCCTTTTAATTTAGTTGCGGCATCGATGAACACGCAGACACTGTGGAGAAGTGGAAGGGAAACTTACGAGTCACACTTAAAGTAAGTACTTTACTTTGTCTCTTATATTATTGTCCGATGCATCATGTATTAGCAATACCAAATGCTTCAATGTTCTGTGAATCTTTTTTTTTCGTCCGAGATGGCTGTGAATTCTTGACAATTCTTGATCTCTTATTCGGGATTTCAAATTTGTGCTTGCTTCTTTTCTTTTACAGGATTCGATCATTTAAACAATCAAAATCTTTTCGATATATTTCTACCAATGCGTCGACATAAAAAAATCAGAGACTTTTTTGGTCAAACATACGAAATTCATTTTTTTAATTAATTCTTGTATAAAATTATTTTCATTTCGAAGAGAGAAGTATCTCTCTCCAAGACAGAATAAACTTAATAAATATGAGTGAAACTGGACTGACAAATTCAAATATCTTCCGATTGTTTTCATATTATTCATTGTTGGGCCATATGTTTCTAAACAGTCTTTTTCCTTTAGGCAAACAGAGGTTACCTAAAGGAGATCGCGAAGTTCGAAGCTCGTGAGCTCGCTAAAGTAGCGCAAGAACAAGGGTACATTTTCAAACACCGGTAAGTAACCAACCCGGAAAATTCCTCAGAGGATGTGTTACCGTAAGTTTCTGAAACCCGACATAGGATTGCTTAATATTGTCTGGTTACCGTATTTTTCTAATTAGCATCGGACCTCTGCTTAGTGCTGCTTTCTAATAAGCGCCGCACCTGAAAGTGCCGAAATTTGATATGTGCCAGGGGGCTAATTAGAGGGAATACTGGGGAATGCTTTTATTCAGGTGCTTATTTCTTTCTTGTATCAAGGATATTTAATACATACAATCTAACACAAAATAAGTCAGTTTTTCTTTTCTCTTATTTAATTCATTTCGTTATGCGTATCGTTTTAATAGAAATACCCTCCTCCACAGTGACTTTTTCACGGTTTTGCCTACTGGGTAGATGTTGCCACATAGTTCTATGATTTGTGTTCCAATTTATCTTGTATGTTTTCTAACTAGCCGCTGTTCTTCTCTAACTGTCACGTGGCTCCGATTGAATATAACTGAGACAGGGACGCTATGAGTTGTGAAATTTCAAAATAAACTCGTTGCATTTTAGGGAAGATGGCGATATGGACTATATATTCACCATATTAAATACATTACCAGATCATTGCGAAGTATGTATATTATATTTTACAATATTATTTTTTTGTTTTGCCAATTTTATTTTTGGCGTTAGACGTGTGTGAAAAAGCTGTAAGGGCGAGGTTGCCTACCTTACCTTAGCCAAGTGGAACGTTTTGCCATGAGTTGAAAGTTGAGCGTAGCTATTTCTATTTTAAAGTTTTTATGTTACTTTTCTATTTTCTTTTCAGTTTTTTCGTTTGTTTTTATTTTTTCTGTATGTGTATTTTGTAGCAGTTGTAGTAATCACTTTTCTTTAAACGATGCAAAATACAGAGTCATTTTCAGAAAATAAACTAATTAAAACCAACACTATACAAATTAATAAAAACGCAAAACACAAAAGAAAAAGGATTAAGGCGGGTCAGCAGCTATCGAAATAATAAATACACGTTGTTTTTTTTATAAGAATACATTTTATAAGAATATCGGGCTGAAATTTGTCTTTATTTTAAGAATACTGTAAGAATATTCCCAGCCTCGAGTATCGAGTTTGATAGGAAAACAAAAATGAAAGGCAGGCATCGAAATTAAACCAAACAAACAAAATAAAAAAACGGGTAGCTGTACCAGTATATATGTATATAATGGGAGGGAGGAGCACGCAATTTTTTCTTTTATAAAAATGTATGAGAACATCAGGTTGAAATTTCGTTTTTCTAAGAATGTTGTAAGAATACTCCCAAGCTGAAATATGGTGTCAGTTTAAGAATACTGAGGCTGAAACGATATTACGCCATTCTTATAAAAAAAACAACGTGTACCGTATTTACTCGAAAGAGCGCCCCCTCGAATTAGCGCCCCCCCCTTTGACGTGAAATATTTAATGAGCGCCTCCCTCGAAAAAGCGCCCCCTTTTCCTCAAGACGTATTCAAAGGGGGCGCTCATTTGGGAATTAGATACAAGGGTGTTCAGTTTTTTTTATTATATCTGTTATTATTTACTGTTCTTATTGTTTCATTAAAGAGAGAAGTTGAAATTATTTTGATGTCTTCTTGATTTATTTAATGAGCGCCTCCCTCGAAAGGGGGTCCCCCCTCGAATCAGCGCCCCCCTTTGAGAATCCAAAATTAAATGAGCGCTCCGGGCGCTCTTTCGAGTAAATACGGTATATGCTTTCTATTTCATTGGGTCATATTTTAAAATCTTTCAAAGAATTTGCATCTTTAACAAATTTTGGTAAGTTATTCCATGCCATTATGGCTCGAAATGTGAGATAGTTTTGGCAGTCCAAACATTTAATTGGCAAAGCCAAAACCATCCCAGCTCTCAAGCTGTATAGAATTTCTTTAGTATTAAATAAGTCCCACATAAAACTAGGATTGGTTTTATTGATAGATTTATGGA
Organism: Stomotoca atra; assembly: GCA_036873935.1. Lineage (NCBI taxonomy): Eukaryota > Metazoa > Cnidaria > Hydrozoa > Anthoathecata > Pandeidae > Stomotoca > Stomotoca atra. The sequence goes on from JAYJMG010088854.1 coordinate 15,158, forward strand.
CTTCACACATTAATGCTTTCAAGTTTTTCTGGTAGATAGTGGTAGTTTTAAACTCCTGTAGAGCCTTCTCACGCAGCTGTGGAGTCCATCATCGTTGCTTTGAGATCCCTATTGTGTGTTTTATTTATCATTAGATTATAGCTGCTTTTGATGAAAAGATTCAGACTAAAGGACAATAGTTAAAGAATGCTAAAATGTACGATTTTAATTTCTTGTCCAAAGTTACTCCTAGTAATTAAAGGACAGTGAAGGAGTGTGCGCTGGATAGGGTTGCATTTTTATGGTTAATTCAGTTATGTTATCAGTGCCCAAAAGCAGTAACTGACTTTTTCTGGATTTCCTTCCATTTGATTTGATTTAAACCAGTCCATCACTTTTGGTAAATCCTTATGTAATCTCTTTATGATATCAGATTCAGATTTACCACAAGCATAGATGGTATTGTCATCAGCAAAATTACAAATCTCAGATTCCAATGTTAGTGATAGAAGATCATTTATAAATATGTTAAATAATATAGGAGGGACACCTAATAAGACCTTCAGTTATTTGCTTAACAAGAAGCCAATGCGGTCACATGATTTCCTATTAGTCAAATAATGAAAAATTAGTTTGAGATTTCCATACCCGAGATAACGAGGTTGTTCATGTTTTTCCGATTAGAGTTCTATTGTGTTCATTTGCGTTGGAGCCGTCAAGACTGGTGGACAATTTGCATTGCGTGGACCAGAACCAAAAGTTGCGGTACTTTCTAAGAGGTAAGTTCGAGCCGAATTATGATTCAACACTGCCCTACATTTTTATGCACTCGCAATGTTATTTTGATTTATGATTGGAGAGTTTGTTGATGAGGTTTAATCTTTTTGAACACTGCGCAAAAGGGCAGTAGTCTTGAGGGAAGCCTATGGTCCACTATTTTCACCATATAAATACCATCAGGCTCGATACTACCAAATCGGGACAGGCGCTAGAAAACTCATATAGTCATACGAGACAAAGGAAGGATTGGATATCTGCATGTTCTAGGTGCCTTCGCTAACCCTTTCTCTCGAAACTGTCTAAGATAAAGCCAATTGCTTTTCACTCGACAAGAGAGCACAGCGTAGAAGCCATTTTGATATATTTGACATCATATTTCGTAGCGATGGTAATAACTATTAAATTTGACGTCATAATACTGTTTGAAAAAAACTGAGGAAACGCTTTTTAAAAAAGTTCTCAAGCAGTAGAGACGCTTTTGTCGCTGTAGTATATATTCAACTCGTGTTTCATAATGTATCAAGTAAAAGGTATGCCTGGAATCGTA